>MJUU01000763.1:84588-103044 GCA_002080025.1 Modiolus philippinarum
ATATCGATTTCTATAGGGTATCGGCCAAGTTCCCCGTATAACATACATGTTGGAGTTGTATTTCTTAAATGTAACAGTAGTTTACAAAATTTTAGTTGTACTTTTTCTAATATAGAGTTATTGCCGTACCCCCAAATTTCACAGCCATATAGTAGTATTGGCTTGACTAACTTATCAAACAAGTCCAACTGACAGCTTATCGATAAGTTATGAGTTCTTCCTTTCCTTTTTACTTCATACATGGCTTTTGTAGCTTTCTCTGAAAGATGTTTCTTACAAGATTTAAAAGAACCAGATTTTGAAAAAAGAACCCCCAAATAATTAAATTCTTTCACTATTTCAATTGTGGCTCCATTATATGTAAAATTGATATTGTCAGGTTGACGACTTTTGGAAAAAATCATTATCTTTGTTTTCTCTACATTTACTTTTAATTTCCATAATTGGCAATATTCACAGAATTTATCCAATTGAAGTTGTAAGTCAGAGGCTGATTCAGCCATTAGCACAGTGTCATCGGCATACAGTAAGATAAACAGTTTAATATAAACATCAAGTTTCAACTCAAATTCTATTGAGATTGATTCTAAACCTGTGACATTTTCTCTAGCAAAAAAAATTTCCAGGTCATTTAAAAAAAGAGAAAATAAAAATGGAGATAGATTTTCACCTTGTCGGACTCCCTTTTCACAAGGAAAATATTCGGATTTCAAACCATTGAATGATAAACATGACTTAATATTACTGTACATATTAAAAATTACATTATACATATTGCCATTGATATTTGATAACAGCATTTTATACCATAAAGCATCTCTGATTACAGAATCGAAAGCTTTCTCGAAATCGATAAAAGCACAGTAGAGTTTCCTCTTCCTCATTTTTAAAATATCATAAAAAGTATTTAATACAAACATGCTATCTATTGTTGAGTACCCTCTTCGGAAACCACATTGACTTTCATTTAAAAGAGAAACTTCTTCAGAAAATTTAGTTAATCTTTCACATAAAATTGCCGTAAATAGTTTACCCATACAACTGACAATAGTTATCGGTCGATAATTTTTGGGATTGTTTTTGTCCCCTTTATTCTTATAAAAAGGTTTAATAGTACCCAATATCCATGATTCTGGTACTTTACCAGACTTGAAAATCAGGTTAAATAATTTTTTGTAAACTTCTAGAAATATATCTTATGTGGTTTTCAGATATTCGTTAATTATCAGATCATCTCCACAAGCTTTATTATTTTTGAGACATTTGATACATTTTAAAATTTCATCTGCTGAAATTTCACAATCAATTGTTTCGTTAAGATCGTTTAAATGAGTTTCATTAAGTTCAAAAATCAAAGGAATATCCTCTGGATTTTCCTCTGCAGAGTTAAGTTTTTTAAAGAAATCAACCAATTCTTCGAATGAAATATTAGGTTGCTTGGAGAAGTCTCTTTGATTTAAAATTTTCCAATATTCTTTAGTATTTCCAGATCGTAAATTGCTTATTTTTTTCCCCATAGCTTTTCTGTAATTTTTAATTGTTTTGTCTAAAAGTTTCTTGTATTCTTTCTCAGATTTTTTATATTGTTCCCTCGAATACTGAGAAGGATAGTTTTTAAATCTTCTTTTCGTTGTTGTTTTTTTTTCATTTTTCCATTTTTACAGAAAAATAATGAAAAAAGAATAACCATTATATTTTAAAATCCATTATATTTTAAAATATACGAAAGTTAAAAAAAATATTGGAAATTAGAAATTATACTTTAAAACTAACAATTTAGCATTTTCAACCCTTTGTTTGCAGTTCTTGAAAAATAAATTGCCCAATGTAATAAACTATTTATATAACTTCAAATAACCCAATCTGTATTCACACACAAAGCATTAAGACATAAAATTTCCCGTGGTAAGAATAATCTATTTATATTGTTAAACCAATTTAATAGTTTAATTGCAATACTTGAAGATTGGTTCAGCAAGTGTATTTAACCAATTTGGAAAATTTCAGAAACAGATGGTAGCAATTTTTAAAATTGATTAAGGAATAGGAATTGAAATATGACCAAGGTTATAACACAAGCCAGAATATGGTTTACTTATGTCATAAAGGTACGTTGCCAGCACTTACCTTTCAAAATATACAATATGCCAAATTTTAAAGTTTTATATAAAAGAAGACCAATTTCTTGCGGAAATATATTTTCGTACCCACTAGAGGTCTATCCACAAGATATATATAAAATATGAAACCACTTTCACTAATCGTTCCAAATGTCCATGCAGTGTTTTAGAAAAATTTGTCAAACGAATTTCGAATTCCCGATTATATAAAAATGATTTATCCCAGAATAATTTTGAACTAACCTTATAAAACCACTGTTGTTCTTGGTTCCTTTATTAAAGGGCTTCTGTTGCAAAGTTTAAATTAGTTTCGTATGTTAGCTTATTTAACACTAAGAAGCTTTAGAAATATTATGAGAATAAGAGTAAGAATCAGATACCTTTGTTCCCACATTAGGCTATTTTCAAAATATGCTCAAATGTTATTACAATTCTGCTAAGGTGTTCTCTGGTAAGTGAACTTCCTAGAAATAAAACTAGTATATTCCACATTTCTATGTTTTCTGACATATTAGCTGTCGAACATGTCTGTAAACAGCCCTTTGTGTCAATTTAAGCCATTTACAGTTTGGGAAGATGGAATTACTCGAAAGACATCGATAACCCAAACATTTTTTTTTGTTGCGAGTGCATAAATATTTGCCCTTCAAAATGGCAGTTAGTTTAATTTAGTTCTGGGTGTGCTATGCATCGAATTCAAACAAAAACCTACAAAAAATGTGAAAATCTGTCAAAATTGCATTCATGATTGTGCACTGTAATGTTTAATGTATTACATCCTGTAGATGAAAATTCCTTGCCTTGTATTTATATATAACGGCGATAAATTTAAATTTAATACAAAGCTTAATGTGCAAGCCATTTTCAGGTCTGTCGTGCCACTATAGCTTCCTGTTTGCCAATGTGTAATTGGGGTGAACTCAGACTTTGGTATAAAGAAGCGTAAGTTGTAACGTGAAGGATATTTCCAGATAAGTTGTATCTTACCATCACCTATCAGATATATACATATTTTTGTTGCGGTTTTCTCGACTTGTAGTGGAATGTAATGCGGACGCTTTATAGGTCTTTTAAAAAAATCATTTGGTCCGCTGTTCGGTTTAGGTATTTAGATACAATGAAACAGTTCCGGTTATCAACACAACACGGCAAGTGTTGTTCATCCTGAACGCAGTTCATAACACTGTTCACATTTAGATTACTAGGTCATTATTTACTGTGACACTGCACTAATTTTGTTAAAATTAAAATGTATTCAGGGTTTCAGTTGTGTATTGTTAGCCAACCGTACGAGTTATAACCGTAAGCGAAGAGTGTTTGCAGCTCCATTTGATGGGAGAGTTCAAATCCAGGGAAAGATAACAATACTTTTTTTGAAAGGACTATAATGATAAATTGTAACGAATGCTGCCATTTTAAATAACGATCTTCAGTGTTGCTACTTGCTGTTAAGCGACACTTAAATATTTTTATGTATCAACTTAAGAGGAAAACAAAATTCATCCGATTACTTTGGTTGTATAATTGGGCATGATTTCATTCTGCGTTCACGCATAATTTGAATTTATTCGCATTCGATGCGTATAAAACTATTGCATATCAGTTATTGTATTACTCAAATCGTATCTGTAACTTTGTGATACGCATCGAAAACGTTTTCACTATATATTTGATGCTCTTTATATGTACGTTTCGGAACATAGCATTACATTTTACCTGTAACATTTTTAGTGTTGGGTCGGTCTGGCATGATTCTGCTTTGTTTTTTTTTTGCAGGTAGGAACTTTAACATTGACACAGCCTTTAACAATAGAAGCGGAATACCGAAGGAAAAAGCACAATATTACATGAATCAAAGTCTAAAGACAAAGCAAAAACCCGAAAAGACGGAAGACCAAAGACACCACACATCCTCAAAACACACAAACGCTACAAATACAGCACTCAAAACCATGACAGTGTGAACTCTAAATAAAAACAAAAAAAAACAGTGACATCAGGTGCTCCGAATGGTGTGTTTTCTGTGTAGGGATACTAAAAACTTTAACAGAAACGACCGGACACATTAATTTGTGAGGATACCTCATTTGCGACTCAGCGGACTATATAATCCGTACTGTGCTTGTTTGGTTATTCTTTCGTGCACCGACTGGCCTAAACAGCGACAGATAGACAATATAATGACAATGGTCGAACATTCTGAACATTTGACCAAATTTCTGTTAAACCTTTGAAGTGACACGCTAATTTTATATTCTATTTGGTTAGAATTTTTTTTCTCAAGAAAATTTAATCGAAATGCACATTTTTTGTACATGGCTCCGAATCTATGTATGACGATTAATTCAACAACTGTTTGAAAGATGGTACAAAGAAGAGTTTCATGAAATTATGACAAAAATCGATATAATTTGAACAAAGGGGCCGTAACAGCTGCTTAACAGAGATATAGTAGTGGTCACAAACTGTGACAGATGTTTTACCTGTTTATTTACACGTAGGAAACCAAACAAAGATATTTTACCTGAATATAGAAATACACACATATAACATAAGTACCATGATGGGTGTTTGAGGTCAAAGATAAAATTAAATTTGACCCATTCTGCCTTCTGTAGGACCTAAAAAATTCTGCTCTTTCTATCTAAAAGAGAGAGTCTTTATTTTGTGCCGCTGTTTTGTATCAGAGAAGCCTCTGATTGCATTGAATGTGGTGTTTCTACACAAAGTTTGTCTACAATGGTTCGAGACCAAGCAACATTATTCTTATTTTGAACAGATCGTAAACAAGAGCTGTCGCAAAATGGCAACCAGTAAGAACCCTGAATCCATATGGCATGTGCAAAT
This sequence comes from Modiolus philippinarum, assembly GCA_002080025.1. Classification (NCBI taxonomy): domain Eukaryota; kingdom Metazoa; phylum Mollusca; class Bivalvia; order Mytilida; family Modiolidae; genus Modiolus; species Modiolus philippinarum. The sequence continues at coordinate 89,556 of MJUU01000763.1, forward strand.
TTAACTTGATGATGAGTGTGGACACAATACAGATTTTGGACACAATACAAGATATGGACACAATGACATAATCCTCAAGATTAAACAGAATGTAGTAACCATGCAACTAATCATATAGAGGCAGATTACCAATTTTGAAATCAATCCCTCGAATAGAAGCTGAGAAAACTGCGACAAAAAAAAATGTCTCGCTATATTTTGTAACATAGTCCACATTTCATAAATCAAGAAGTACAAACCACAACCAACAGCACTCAAAATAGGACGTTCCTTACAACTAATCATGTAGAGGCTGCATACCAATTTTGAAATTAATCTCTATTATAGGAGCTGAGAAAACTGCGACGAAAAATTCATGTTTCACTACATTTAGTAACTATGTCAACATTTCGTTAAACAGGAAATACACATCTGCCTTGACTCAAAATAGGATGTTCCTTACAACCCATCATATTGAGGCTGCATACCAATTTTTAAAATCAATCCTTCTTATAGAAGTTGAGAAAACTGTGATGAAAAATCCATGTTTCGCTACATTTCGTTACTAAGTCCACATTTCATTAAACAGGAAGTGCACATTGGACACGACTAAAAATAGGACGTTCCTTACAACTATTCATATTGAGGCTGAATACCAAATTTGAAATCAATCCCTCTTATAGCAGCTGAAAAACTGCGACGAAAAATTTATGTTTCACTAAATTTCGTTACTAAGTCCACATTTCGTTAAACAGAAAGTGCACATCGGACAAGACTCAAAATATGACGTTCCTTACAACTAATCATATTGAGGCTGCATACTAAATTTGAAATCAATCCCTCTTATAGCAGCTGAGAAAACTGCGACGAAAAATTCATGTTTCACTACATTTCGTAACTAAGTCCACATTTCGTTAAACAGGAAGTGCACCTCGGACAAGACTCAAAATAGGAAGTTCCTTACAACTAATCATATTGAGGCTGCATACCAAATTTGAAATAAATCCCTCTTATAGCAGCTGAGAAAACTGCGACGAAAAATTCATGTTTTACTACATTTCGTAACTAAGTCCACATTTTGTGAAACAGATAGTACACATCGGAAATAACTCAAAATAGGACGTTCCTTAAAACACATCACACAGAGGCTACATACCAGTTTTCAAATCAATCACTCCACTAAAAGCTGAGAAAATTGTGACAGAAAATATATTTTTGGGCGAACGGACGGACGGACAGACAAGGTGAATGCAGTATATCCCACTCTCTAACGAGTGGGGGTATAAAAATGGGATATCGCCGGTAGATCCAGTCTTAGTAAAACGAGAGATTCTCAAGAGTCTTGAAGAGCTTGTATTGCTCACCTGGTACGTAGCTGACAAAGACTATAGTTTCAAGGATTTAAATTTCCCACAGGGTCTACTTTTAAACTGTGTTCCCCTCTGGGCATCGTCTTTGATGAGATGCGGACCTGCCGGAATTTTTTTTAATTATTTTTTTTGAGAGGGACGTAGTCTGAGAATATCTTTAAAAATAAAATGTGTTTTTCATATAGAATAGAAAAAAAATTGTTTATTAAACTAATCAAGAACCCATACAAGGCATCAAAATATAGCAACATACAGTTTGATTGAACATAAATAAGAACAAACAAATAAATATATGGACCACTATAAGGACAGGACCAGAGCCTGACACATTATGTTTGTGTCTTATCAATAACCTATAGTTCAACTATCGCATATAACAAAAAATAAATAATAATAGGCAAAATACTATAGAGAAAATTACTCATTTGGTCTCCATTTGTTTCTTATATCAAAGCATTCTTTAATGAAATTAACAAAATGTGTCAGAGTTGGCAAATGTTTATATAGGATCCAATTTAAACTCCCACTTGGTGGCCATTTGGCATCAGGAACGGACATGCTGGAGACCTTTTTTGAAAGGGACCATTGTGACAATGTCTGGTTGTAATTTTAATTGGATTGATAGTTCCTGAGAAAAATATGATTGAATGGGTTTCGATACAGGCTTCAATGTTAAACTATGTTCCCTGCTGATGAGGTACTGATCCCTTTTTATCTCCTCGCCTAACGGGGTTAAGGAAGTAATATTAGCATCTCGCCCATCCGTCCGTCGGCTCGTCCGTCCCACCTCAGGTTAAAGTTTGCGTTAAGGTTCATATCTGAGAATCATGAGACATGTTGCACATCAATCAGAGCTCAACTGTGGTCAAAGGATGCGTCTTGGAGAGTGATGCTGCTTCATATGATAATTTGGTGATTCTGACCTACATTTTATGCTTCAAGGACACAGGTTAAAGTTTGCGTTAAGGTTCGTATCTGAGAAACTACATGTGACAGTTAATCATCTGTGGTAAGTGGATGCGTCTTGGAGAGTGATGCTGCTTCAGATGATAATTGGGTCACTCTGACCTACATTTTATGCCTAAATGACTCGAGTAAAAGTTTGCCTTAAGGTTCATATCTGAGAATCTAAATGTGGCACATCAATCATCTTTGGTCAGTGGATGCGTCTTGAAGAGTGATGCTGCTTCAGATGATATTTGGGTCACTCTTACCTACATTTTATGCTTCAATGACCCAGGTTATAGCTTCATTAAGGTTCATATCTGAGAAACCACATGTGGCACATCAATCATCTTTTACGTCAGTCGATGTGTCTTGGAGAGTGATGCAGCTTCAGATGATAATTGGGTCACACTGACCCATATTTTATGCTTCAATGCCTCGGGTTCGAGTTTGAGTTACGGTACATATCTGAGAAATTACATGTGCCACATCAATCATCTTTGGTTATTGGGTACATCTTGGAGTCTTGCAGCTTCAGGTGATAATAATTGGGTCACTTTGACCCACATTTTACACTTGACTGACTTGAATAAAGTTTCAGTTAATGTTCATATACGTTAAGTGGATGTACTTTCAGCATTCATACATATTTGGATTATATTGGGGTTATTATGACCATTGCATGTATTTCTTGACAGGTGGTGAGGGGATTAGCTGTCGTTTGCGACTGTTCCCACTACTAGTATGAAGGGACATGTGACTAAGTTTGGTTCCAATTGAACCAGTCGTGTCCGAGAAGATCTTTGAATATGTTATTCATATAATCTAATGTTTAACTATGCTCCGGACTGGCAGCCATCTTGGACAGGATACGGACCTTCCAGATACTTTTTATGGACGGATTCATCTAAATTCTATTACAACTTAGTTTGGTTATAATTACTCTGTAAATTATGTAAAGATTTTGAATGTGTTTTCCATAGAGTCCAGTGTTAAATTATGTTCTCAGTGGATGAGGTACAGACCAGCCAATATCCCTTTGTTGGAAGTGATCCACTAAGGATCACTTGACAAAGTTAAGTTCTAATTGGACTAGTAGTTTAGGGGATGATCTCTCGAAGGTGTTTTTCACACGTTTAAATGTTAAACCATGTACCCCACAGGCGTCCATCTTGAATGAAGTACTGACGTGCCGGAACATTTTATGGGATGACCATGTAAGGACTATTGTGATAAAATTTGGCTTTGTTATAGGTAAGGCTAAGTAGTTTTAAAAAGAGGAGAAGTTCCTAATTCCCATTGTTAAACTATGTTCCCCACTAGCAGCCATCATGAATTTGAATAAGATGAGAACCTAAAATACATTTTTGTATAGAACCACCTAGGGACTGTTATGGCCAAGTTTGGTTCCAGTTGGCTAAGTAGTTTCAAAGGTAAACATCTCTAAATGTGTTTTCCTCTCAGGTCGTTAAGAACTGGCGGTTATCCTGGATAAGGTGCAAACCTGAAAAAAAACTTTCTGTGTGAGACCACCCAAGGACTATTGTGGCCAAGTTTCAGAGGATAAGATGTTTGAATGCCGATGTTAAATGAAGTTCCTTGCTGGCAGCTATCTTGGAAAAAACAACCTCTTTTGTAGGGGATCACACAAGGACTATTGTGGCCAAGTTTGGTCCCAACTGGCCAATTGGTTTCAAGATCTTAAAATAAAAGTTTAAGACCGACAAACTTACAATGGATGATGGACGCAAAGTCAAAGCTAAAGGTCACCAGGTGAGCTAAAAAATGGAGCGTTCAATGGGGTTTCATAAAGAAGAGGCTCAAATGAGCCTGTATTGCTCACCTGGTGGCTGGTTTATTCATTGTAACCAAATGACCACCCATTCATGCTATAAATCAGTTCACCATATGTTACAGTTTCAATCTTGGATGAGGTTCAAACATAAAAATCACAAACTTTGAAGGGGACCACCAAAAGACAATTGTAACCAAGTTTGGTTCCAATTGGCTCAGTAGCGTCAGAGCAGAAGATCTTTGAATAAAAGTTAACAGACAGACAACCGACAACAGACGAGGACGCCGAGTGATGGCAAAACTCACATGGCCTTTGGCCAGGCGAGTTAAAAAGGGATGTTCGAGTCGATGGTTTGCCATTTTTGTTGTTAATTTCCTCTACATTCTACATGAAATATAAAACTTTTCTGTAAACATTGTAAGCAGCCACAGCCTGCAAAGCTCATCTTGTTGATCAGCATTGTCACATGTTGAACATGTCAGTAAACAAGAATGGACTATAACCATTCCTCCTAACAGATTCCTTCACGTTCAAAATAATGCCACAGACAGCATCCAAAGCATTCATTGCAGCTGTCATCTAAAAATGCATCATGCACAGGAATAACGGTGATGTGGGACATGTCAGTAAGCAGAAATGGACCTAAAACATTCTACTTAACCAAGTAGCAAATGCATAAAATGTAGGTCACAGACAGCATCTGATGCATGCATTGCAGTTGTCATTCCAAAATGCATCATACTTGTCAATATGGTTGATGGATGTCAGTAAGTGGGGATGGACTTTAACCATTCTACCTAACCAAGTCGATCATGCATAAAATATAGGTCAAAGACAGCATCCGAATCATGCATTGTATTTGTCAACCTAAAGTACATCATTCACACCAATATGGTTGATGCAGGACATGTCAGTAAGCAGGAATGGTCTTCAACCATTCTACCTAACTAAGTTGCTCATGCTTAAAATGTAGGTCAGAGACAGCATCTGAAGCATGCATTCCAGCTTTCATCCCAGAATGCATCATGTATACCATTATGGTTGATATGGGACATATCAGTAAGCTGGAATGGACTTTAACCATTATACTAACCAAGTTGCTCATGCATAAAATGTAGGTCAGAGACAGAATCCAAAGCATGAATTGCAGTTGTAATTCCGAAGTGCATCATACATACCAATAAAGTGGATGTGGGACAAGTGGGAATGAACTTTAACCATTCTACCTAACCAAGTCACTGATGCGTAAAATGTAGGTCAGGGACAGCATTGGAAGCATGCATTGCAGTTGCCACCCAAAAATGCATCTTACATCCCAATATTGTTGATGTGGGTCATGCCAGTGAACCGGAATGGACTTCAACCATTCTACCTAACCAAGTCGCTCATGTAAAATTTAGGTCAGAGACAGCATCGGAAGCATGCATTCCAGTTGTCATCCAAAAATGCATCAAGCATACCAATATGGTTGATATAGGGCATGTCAGTAAACGGGAATGGACTTTAACCAATCTATCTAACTGAACACAGACGACGACACTAGGGGTATCATATAAGCCACCCTCATTTTGTGAGATCAGCTCAAAAGGGATCAAGGAATTGGAACCCACTTTTTCGGATTTTTTATTTGAAACCTGGATCCACCAAGGGTTCAATATATAGTTTCAGAGATGATAAAAATATGTATTTCTCTTGGAAATCCTACTATGGCGATCATACGTAGTTTGGAAAATCTTTGTTACATGGGCATATCAAACACTATCCACACAGTATTGACAAAGTTACTTTTTCAACTAGAAAAACTGTGAGCAAAGCTCACAAAATATATACCCCCACTCCCCCCCCAAAAGACAAAATCAAAATTTTGAATAGATGGTGCACAATGGCAATGTGTACTGAACATTCTGTGAAAGTTTCATTAAATTTCACCAAGAAGTCTAGGAGGAGTTGTCACCACAAAATGTGTATCCCTATGGTAGAGTGAATAATGAACAGACGTACTGACACCATGATCACTAAATACCGCCCGATGAAGCGGGGGTATAACTAGAGGCTGACATGAGCCTGTATCGCTCACCTGGTAACTGGTTTTATTCATTGTCACGAAGAGACCACCCATTCATAACCAAACTTGGTTCCAATTGGCTCAGAGGAGAAAACATTTGAATGCATTTCCCATAGGGTCCCTATATTAAACTATGTTCCACGCTGGCGGCCATCTTGGATGGGGTACGAACGTCAAAACTTTGAAGGGGACAAGCCAAGGACTATTGTGACCATTGACTTGGTAGTTTCAGAGGAGAAATTCTTTGGATGCATTTCCCATAGGGTCCCTATGTTAAACTATGTTCTCTGCTGGCAGCCACCTTCAATGAGGTATGAACATAAAAAATCACAAACTTTCAAGGGGACCACCTAAAGACTATTGTGATCAAGTTTGGTTACAATTGGCTCAGTAGTTTCAGAGAAGAAGATCTTTGAATACATTTCCAATAGGGTCCTATGTTAAACTATGTCCTGTGCTGACGACCATCTTGGATGAGGTACGAACATAAAAATCACAAACTTTAAAGGGGACCAGACAACGACAATTGTATCAAAGTTTGGTCCCTATTGGCTTATAGTGGTTTCAGGAGAAAAGATCTTAGAATGTATTTCCCATAGGGTCCCTATGTTAAACTATGTTCCCCGCTGGCGTCCATCTTGGATGAGGTACAACCACAAAAATCACAAACTTTAAAGGAGACCACCTGAGGACTATTGTGACAAAATTTGGTCCACATTAGTTCAGTGGTTTCAGAGGAGAAGATCTTTGAACGCATTTCCCATAGGGTCCTATGTTAAACTATGTTCCTTAGTGGCGGCCATCTTGGATGAGATGCTAATCTGCTGGACATATGTAGAAATTGTAGTCCTGGAAAAGCTCAAAACTATTGTAATTTACATTTAACCTCCATCTCAAACAGTTTTTGAAATAAAAGTAAAAATGTTAAAAAATCGTGAAAACTCAAAGAAAAAGGGGCCATAACTGCTATGTGGATCGTCAGATTTTCTTCAAAATTGCAGGAAATATGGATCTTACTATGCTGACCATTTTGTAATTTAAACTTCACTTCTATCTTCTACCATTTTCAATAAATAAGACTAAAAGTAACAAAAAAAACCCGAAAATTTTACGGAAAAGGGGCAATAACTCCAAGATGGGTTATCAGATATTCTACAAAATTGCAGGGTGGGTAGATCTCATCATGCCGTTCATTTTTATACCAAGTCAGATTTTTGATATCTGTAACGGTTTTCGAGTAATTTGCAAAAAAACGGCAATTTACCCCTATGTAACAGCGGCCATGTTGTTTGGTCTACAGACATAAAAATCACAAACTTAAAAGAGCGTATCCTGGTGATGATTCAGGCCAAGTTTGGTTAGTATTGGCCCAGCAGTTTCAGAGGAGAAGATCTTTGAATAAAAGTTAACGGACGGACGACGGACGGACGGACGCCAGACGCCGAGTGATGGCAAAAGCTCACATGGCCTTTGGCCAGGTGAGCTAAAAATGATAAGCCAAATATTTTTTTCCCTTAGATGTACATGTGTTAGTATATATTAAGACGAAATTGAAAATGGATATAAATACATGCATATTTTGTCTCGTTGGATGGGAAAACAAACCTTTGTTAGTTGTATCGTTTTCAATATACAGGGAAAAATGAACCATGACTACAATGAGATTTGCTTTTGGTAAAGTATCGAGTATCAAGTAAGAAAAGGCGAGTATCGAGTGAGATAAAGGAAGTATCGAGTGACAAAAAGCGAGTATCGAGTAACAAAAAGAGAGTATCGAGTGAGAAAAAGCGAGTATCGAGTGACAAGAAGGGAGTATCGAGTAACAAAAAGCGAGTATCTAGTAACAAAAATCGAGTATCGAGTGACAAAAAGGGAGTATCGAGTAACAAAAAGCGAGTATCGAGTAACAAAAAGTGAGTATCGAGTAACAAAAAGCGAGTATCGAGTGACAAAAAGCAAGTATCGAGTAACAGACAAAAAGCGAGTATCGAGTAACAAAAAGCGAGTATCGAGTAACAAAAAGCGAGTATCGAGTAGCAAAAAGCGAGTATCGAGTAAAAAAGCGAGTATCGAGTAACAAAAAGCGAGTATCGAGTAACAAAAAACGAGTGACAAAAAGGGAGTATCGAGTGTGAAAAGGCGAGAACCAAGTAACGAAAAGCTGGGACGAATATAACATGGATTGAAAACATTCCCATTTCTTACAATTTCTGTGTTGCGGCAGATTTACCCGTAATTCGTCGTATTATTCAGCAATTCTCTGTTGAAACATAGGAAATTTTGAGTACATATTACAGCTACATTTTTGTACCTATTTTAAAGTTTTAATACAAAATACATCATTTAAAAGTTGCAAATCATAGTATATATTTTTGTAAAATAAATCAAAGTACAGATAAAAGCTCCAGATAAAAATTAGGCCACTTTGACCTTCATTTCATTCATGAGTGACTTAGGTTAAAGTATTTGTAAGAGTCCATATCTGGGATACTACAACTCGTAGAGGGATAATATTTTGTATGTAGTTGCGTCTTGTAAAGTTACGAAGTTACATATAAGAATTACGTCACTTTGACCTGCGTTTCATGCATGAGTGAATTAGGTTAAAGTTTTTGTTACAGTCTTGATGGGAGGGGGGGGGGGCAACGGGGGTCCCATAACAGCCTAACAGCAAATTGATTTTTCCACTAACAGATAACAGATAATTCAAAAAAGTGATAACAGCTAACAGTGTATATCAAGTCAATAACAGCTAACATATAAATTTAAAACAGTCATCATACTCGATAAAACTTTCTTGTGGAGGAGATATACATTTATAGGCCACCATTGTTCATCATAAACATGTTCATTGACTTCATTATCAACAAGTGTGGATCGAAATTGCAAGGCAATACCAAGTCCCCTACCGATAGGACAAGGCATTAATACACTAGCAAAAATGGTAAAACATGTTTTCTAAGTAAAAGGCCCATATATCTGTCAAAAATCAGTGGACCAGAACAATACTTTCATTTGGTCTGTAATTCATAAAGGTAGACTCACATACAAAATATCAGATCAATACCTGTAACGCTTTAGAAAAAAAATGCGAAAAACTGATATTTTACTGATATTTTCAAAGTCCAAGGCCCAAAACTCTGTCAAAAATCAGTGGACCGGAACCAACCTTTATCTTGGTCTGTAATTCACTAAGATAGACTCACATACAAAATATCAGATCAATATCTCCAAGGGTTTAGAAAAAAAGTGCGGAAAACTGACGAGGGACTGACAGACGGACAGACAGAGCGCAAAAATGAAATACCTTTTTTAAATAATCAAAGTCCCATAACTCTGTAACGAAAAATCCATCGACAAAATAGAATGATAGGGAGCTTCCTCTCGTCACATCCAACAATCCTGCAAAGTTTCAAGAAAAAAATGATCAAAGCGTTCTTTAGTTAGAGTAAGACATGTGGACGAAAATTGCAATTTCAAGTTTTTTTGGAAATAATCAAAGTCCCATAACTCTAGAACGAAAAATCCAACGACAAAATAAAACAATAACAAGCTTTCTTCCATCATACCCAACAATCCTACAAAGTTTCAAGAAAAATGGTCAGAGCATTCTCTAGTTAGAGTACGATGTGTGGACGAAAATTGCAATTTCAAGCTTTTTTTGAAATAATCAAAGTCCCATAACTCTGGAACGAAAAATCAAACGACAAAATAAAACGATAGGGAGCTTTCTTCCATCATACCCAACAATCCTACAAAGTTTCCAGAAAATTGGTCAAAGCATTCTCTATTTAGAGTACGATGTGTAGACGAAAATTGCAATTTTAAGCTTTTTTTGAAATAATCGAAGTCCCATAACTCTGGAAGGAAAAATCCAATGACAAAATAAAACGACAGGGGGCTTTCTTCCGTCATACCCAACAATCTTGCAAAGTTTCAAGAAAAATGGTCAAAGCGTTCTCTAGTTAGAGTACATGTGGACGGACGGACGGACACCGGTATACCATAATACGTTCCGTCAAAGACAGGCGTATAAAAATCAAACTGACCTTATCACAAAAACATGTTCACTAGACTGTAAGCCTAACACTAATACATACTGAAAAACAAAACTGTTCAACATACATGTAAACATAAGGTCAAGAATAAAAGCCATACAACAGCCAGTCATGCACTGCACAAGACCAACCCAAATTCAAAAGGTCAGTGACTTACCATTAATAGATAATGAAAAACTAAACATGCTTACTAAATCATGAAATTAAGGTTACAGACTTAAGTAACATGGCAGACTGTCATGTACTACAGAAGATCAACCCACATACCAAATATCATTGACCTACCACTAATATAAACTGAAAAACTTAACATGATCACTAGACTGTGAATTTATGTCAAGGACAAAAGCCATATGACAGACTTCCATGCACTACCCAAGACCAACCCATATACCAAATATCATTGACCTACTACTTGTAGTTACTGAGAAACTGACATTATCATAAAACCTTTATATACTCACTAGACCGTAAAATTGAGGTCAAGGACAAAAGCCATATGACAGACTGTCATTCATTACCCACAACCAACCCATATATCAAATATCATTGACTAACCAATTGTAGTTACTGAGAAACTGACCTAATCACAAAAACTTAACATGCTCACTAGACCGTGAAATTGAGGTCAAGGACAAAAGCCATATGACACACTGTCATGTACTACCCATGACCAACCCATATACCTAATATCATTGACCTACCACTTGTAGTTACTGGAAACTGACCTAATCACAAAAACTTAACATGCTCACTGGACCATAAAATTGAGGTCAAGGACAAAAGCCATATGACAGACTGTCATGTACTACCCAAGACCAACCCATATACCAAATTTCATTGACCAACCACTGGTAGTTACTGAGAAACTGACCTAATCATAACAAGTGTGGATCGTATTGCAAGGCAATACAGAAGTCCCCTACCAGTGGAATAATTCTTTGTTATACCAGCAAAAATAGTTCAAGATGAAAAGTTTTCCGAGCCCAAGGCCCATAACTCAGTCAAAAATCAATGGACCCAACCCATACTCAATCTTGATCTGTAACCAATAATGGTTGATTGACAATGCAAATATCAGCTTAATATCTGAAACGGTTTAGAAAAAAGTCTGTAAAACCTATATTTTACCAAAATTTTCTAAGTCCAAGGCCCATAACTCCGTCAAAAATCTGTGGACCGGAACCAAACACAAAGGTCATCTGTAACTCATGATGGAAGACTCACATACCAAACATTAGCTCAACATGTGGAACGATTTAGAAAAAAACTCCGGAAAACTGATATTTTATCAAAATATTCTAAGTCCAAGTCCCATAACTCCGTCAAAAATCAGTGGACCGGAACCAAACACAAACTTCATCTGTAACTCATGATGGAAGACTCACATACCAAATATTAGCTCAATATGTGGAAAGGTGTAGGAAAAAACTCCNCGAAGCCGGTAGGGGACTAAAAACTTAACATGCTGACTAGACCATGAAATTGAGGTCAAGGACAAAAGCCATGTGACTGACTGTCATGTACTACCCAAGACCAACCCATATACCAAACATCATTGACCACTTGTAGTTACTGAGAAACTGATCTAATCACAAAAACTTAACATGAAAGTTTACGCCATCTACACTGTCATACTTTGTACGCCTATGTCTCACTTTCCGCGCCTTTCGTCGCACGCAAGACAAAAATTGTAATTTTGGCCCCTTTAACCTATTAAATCTTGCTAACGATGAGGGATACCCCAAATCTGTTTCCATTGTACTAAAAGTACAAGAGGAATCCAAAGAAAAAAATCCCATCAAAATCAGATAAAAAATAAAAATTTGAGGTGATATGAACATTTGCAATTTTGGCCCCTTTTAGCCCTCATAGCTCCGAGAGAAAACAAGTTTTAATAATGATTATGCTCTATATCAATTTTTCATTAGGAACTCACTGCAAAAAACTGCATCAAAATTGGACAGAATTTAGAAATCATATTTTTGAGATTTGCCCCTTTTGAGCCCCATTTATCTTGTTAACAGTACATCTAACATGTAATCTGTTGACATACCCCCAATTGGAAATTTCCCAAGGAGCACAGAGAAAGAAACCTGAGCAAATTCCGATTAATAATAAAGATTTTACAGCCTAATATATGAAAACACCCAATTTGTCCCTTTTTGAAAACGGGCAGGGCCACAATAACAATAAAGGGCTACGCCGAGCGCAGCATGATACGACCGCAGCATGTCGACCACTGAAATTTGAACAAGCGTGATTTAAAGTGAATGTGGACACAGTTAAGAGCTTGGCACAGTAAATAGATCGATACAATAAGGAACTTGACACAGTAATTAGCTGGACACAAACTAGGGAACATAAAACCACTGACAAATTTATATCAAGATATATTCAAAGAAAACAAGTAATTAGCTGCACACAAGCTAAGGAAAAACAAAAATTAACCCCTATAATTCCTTCTAAATATCTAAAATAGTAAGAGGTATGTAAAATTGGTCAACATATTACTTTAACTAAATGATAAGAGGAATCCGAAGAAAGGAACCCCATTAAAATCCAACACAAAAATATAAGATTTTACATATTTTGAAAATTGCAATTTCAGCCCTTTTGACCCTTGTAGCTTGGAAACGGTAAGAGCTACACCAAATCCATTGACATACTACTGAAAGCTTATATCAAAAGAAATCCAAAGAAAAAAATCCCATCGAAATCCAATGAAAAATGAAAATTTCACGCAATCTGCAAATTTGCAAATTTATCCCATTTGGCCCCTCATAGCTCGGTAAAGAAACATGTTGTCAAAAATCTGATGGTGCAGCTCTATATTCATTTTCAAAAGGAATCCATTGCAAAAAACTGCATCAAAATCGGACTAAAAATAAATAAAATGAAATTTTTTAAAATCACCCCTTTTGGGCCCCATTTATTTTCGTGAACGGTACATGCCACGTAAAATCCGTTGGCATACATCCGATAGGAAATTTAATTAGGAACACATTGAAAGAAACCCCATCAAAATCCAATACATAATAAATATTCTACAGCCAAATATGAATAAAAACACCCAATTTTGCCCTTTTTAAAAAAACGGGAGGGGCCAAAATGACCAAAACCCACCAAAGCCTTCCTTTTGTGCCAAGGAACACTGTCTTAAAATTTCATAAGGATTGGTCAACTGGAACTAAAGTTATTGACAAAACATAGGTAATCAACGATTACAGAGTTCGCCTCGTTATGGCACATTGTCAGAGTAACCCAATTTCACCTG
>MJUU01000763.1:103979-120586 GCA_002080025.1 Modiolus philippinarum
AGTGACTGAGATCTGAACTCGGACGTAAACTTGAATGTTAGTCGTTCAAGCGGAAAATATAGGTCAGAGAGACCCAATTTTCTTGGAGGCTGTGAGATAGCCCAAGATGCACCTGCATACAAAGTTTGATGATCCTACCATGCATAGTTGCAGAGATATATGCCCAAATGCGGATGCCAACGCCGGGGGTACTCCAATAGTCCCCCTCAACTTCGTTGAGGCGAACTAAAAATTGTAATGGTGAATTACACGATACCCCATCATGTTTCACAAAATTTTGAAGTTTCAAAGGGCATAATCTCTCAGAACTTCTTCAATCTCTGTACCCAAGTAAAACTAAGTTTGAATATCTAGTAAACAACTTACATACCAAGATTGGAGACAGCATTTAATTTTGTATGTACATTATCAGCCGGAACCCTAAAATTCACAAAATTTCAAAGTTTCAACAAGTGGCATAACTCCAGTACCCCTTGTACCTCTGAGCCTAAAAGTTTATTTGACCTGAATTTTGTGATGAACAATTTACATACGAAGTTTGAAGACTGTATGTTGTTTCTTTCAAAAGATATCAGTCAGAAACAAAAAAATTCACAAAATTTCAAAGTTTCAAGGGGCATGCATAACTCCAGAACCCCTTAGACCTCTGAACCCAAAATCCAATTTAGCCCGAGTTCTTCGGTAAACAACTGACGTATAAGTTTGAAGACAGTATATTATTTCATTTAAAAGTTTTTAGTTAGAAACCCTAAAATTCACAAAATTTTAAAGTATCTCGAGGGGCATAACTCCAGAACCCTTTGGACCTCTGAACCCAAAATCCAATTTAGTCTGAGTTTTGTGGTATACAACTTACATACCAAGTTTGAAGTCAGTATGTCATTTCTTTCACAAGTTATTAGTCGGAAACTTTGGGGAACAGACAGACGGATGGGTGGACTGACACACGGAAGGATGGATGGACTGAAACATGACTGAGGGTATCACATAATACCTCGCAACTATGTGTGGCAGGTATAACAAGAGTTGTCAGAAGACAACATAGCTGGCCGGGAATTAGAGTGACCTCAATGCACAATAAATTTGAAAGTTACAGAAAGGTACCATCAGAAATATCATCAAAAGAAAGTCACATTCCAAATATAAACACTCTACTTCTAAACAACTTGATTCTAGAAGCAATGTGAAAGTTTTTAAAAAATTTCCCTCGGGGCATGGTCAAGGTAAAAATGTCTACGAATATGGTACCGTCATAAAGCTCTCATCACAAGAAAGTCACATACCAAATATGAACACCCTACCACTAAACAACTTAATTCTAGAAGCAAGGTTAAAGTTTTTAAAAAATTGCCCTCAGGGCAAGGTCAAAGTCAAAATGTCTACAAATATGGTACAACTAGAAAAGTTCTCATCATAAGGAAGCTACATACCCAATATGAACACCCTACCACTAAGCAACTTAATTCTAGAAGCAAGGTTAAAGTTTTTAAAAAATTGCCCTCGGGGCAAGGTCAAAATGTTTACAAATATGGTACCGTTAGAAAGCTCTCACCATAAGGAAGTTACATAACAAATTTGAACACCCTACCACTAAAAGCCTACCTTCTAGAGGCAAGGTTAAAGTTTTTAAAAAATTGCCCTCAGAGAAAGGTAAAGGTCAAAATGTCTACAAATATGGTACCGCTAGAAAGCTCTCATCATAAGGAAGTCACATACCAAATATAAACACCCTACCACTAAAAGCCCGCCTTCTAGAGGCAAGGTTAAAGTTTTTTATAAATTGCCTTAGGGGCAAGGTCAAAGTCAAAATGTCTACAAATATGGTACCACAAGAAAGCTCTCATCACAAGGAAGCCACATACTAAATATCAACATTCCATCTCTTATGGTCTCCATTCCACTAGCAAGGTTAAAGTTTTTGCTGACGACGCCCACGCCGTCACTGAGGGTATGACAATAGCTCTCCGAACATTCATCCCGGCGAGCTAAAAAGTGTGTACAGACAAAGATAATGAAGACAGCCATACCATTATTTTTCTTTAATAATATTCTAAGTAGTTATGAATGTTCACTGACAGAGGATTAGCATAGGAAGTAGTGGAGATAATTTTACAGCATTCATGCCTATAACAAATTGATGGTGTATTTGAGGGGAGGCAACTTGTTTCCTTATATCATTTCACACATAAGAGATTGCTAAGAAATTTATGAAGGCAGTTATTTGATTTTCTAACGAGTGTAATATACTTCTCTCTAGCTTATTTCTAAACAAGGAAACAGCTAATACTGGGTTTATAATAACTTAATTAAAACAAACTTTTTTCTCAGTTTTATTTTATTTTCAGGCATAATTTTGTTTTCAGCTTTATATTATTATGTGTAAACCAAATATTGATTACCCATATTATAAGGAAAACAAAAAGGCACAATACACATACCATATCACATGATACATTGAAACCCCTTAGGATACAGTATAATCCTGACTGTTTTATATATATTAAAAGAGCAATACATTAATATCTATCCTATAAAAGGAAGGATTGCTATGTATCATTTCAGTAAGTTTTATACCATATTACATGGAGTTTCATTTATCATACACTACAGTGTGTTAAAGTTTTTTGACTAGTTTCTACCACATTTTTTCGGCTACATTGTTTGTATGTTTTATCTTCTTTGGTTATCAGTGTCAATTTCTAATTTTCAGTGATAATTTAACTTAAAATGTAAACACAAATTACAATATATTAAAAAAATATATGACTTAATTTTTAAGTAAGATAAATTAATATAATGGTAATACCCACATAATATCATAATGTTCCAATAAAGTTAAATGGGTTTCAGTAGTCATTTTTGAAATATCAAATTTTACATTTTTTCGGTGTGTATTAGATCATATTGAAACATTATTAAATTCTAGTACAGTAGACTCCATGAAATCGAATATCGGATAAAGGAATATATAGGCAAATCGAATATGATTTCAAAACACCAAACCATTTCCAATTTCTCCGCCTAATTGGATATCGGATAAGAGAATATATCGCCTATTTGAATAAAAAATATACGGCTAGTGCTGATCAGAGTCATTGAAATCGAATATTCTAATTACAGGTAACTACAGGTAAACATTCGCGCGGAAGTGTCAACAGTTGGCGAAGCCATAAATCTGCCAGGAAATCAATAAATATTACCTAATTAATAAAACATAAAACATAAATAGTGTTCAGTTCTTTTGTTTTTGTGTATTCATAAGTTTTAAGAGTGAGAATTTTGTTTGGTTTTGTGTATTTCTGTCTAGGCAGCGAGATTGTGAAGTCAGAGGTAATTTGCATATTGTTTTATGTCTGTACAACGGAAATCAATAACATAATGTATTTAATAAAAGAAAAAATATGATTTGAATTCCTTTCTATTGCTTTTGTATTTAATTAATTTTTTTGGACGAAAATCATTTGATTTGTCAATCGTTTTGTGTATTTCTCGTGTAAAATAGAGCAAGGGAGATAAATGTCGAGGAGAAGTCATTTGCATAATTTGCATATTTGTTTGAAGTTCCTGTGAGACAATGCACGGCGGTTATTAGACATAATTTATTACAAGAAGTCAGTCCTAGGTCCTAGATCATGGTGTATTTCTATAAAAAGTCTCCAAATTGTGTAATCAGGAAGATTCTACAAAGATCGATCGCTGCTTCGGGAAATAGAATATTTTTTTCAGACAATTCTTGTATCCGATTGGGCGGAGTCTACTGTACATGTATTTGTCATAACAACCAATATTCACAGAGCACATGCCAACTTTGCCAAACTTATAACAATTATATCTGAGTACTCTGTAAAAACTATAACAATAAATGTATAAAAACAATGACAACAAATTAAAAATATCTGCATATTTGATTGTTTTTAATTAATACAGTATTCAATACATTAATAATTACAAAATACTTGTCAGACACAATTCATACATACATGTAACCCTAAAATTTTACCGTTAATATTGCCACCTTTGTGTATTGTCAGTAGGAAAATTTTAATCTCCCTCCACGAAAATAATAAATCATTACAGAATTTTGATTTCAAAATTTTTACATGATACCTTGTTTTATTAGATTACTTTCCATACAACATTAATTTTATACACAAACTATTAAAATATAGATTACACCACAAGATCTACTTCATCACCATATTTTATCCATCAGAAATAGTTAAATCATAAAATTTGAAATGCAAGGCTTGCTGAGCTTTTTAAAATGTTAAAATTCAACTATCTAGAGTAGATAAAATATGGTCATAATCAGGATAAAGTAGTGTAACCTTTTTCTTAACAATGAGAATTGTATTCCGAATAGATTTAGTGGGAAATAGCCCAGGGCTTTTTTAACATATGTTGATTATGTTATCGAACCGGTCAGAACCAGTTTAAACTTCAGATATCATTACAGAAAACATAAATATACATTAAATTACCCACAGTATATAACAGGTTAAAATATGCCCTCATTTTTTATAAAAAAAAAAAAAATCTTCCATAGTTTGATGTGTTGGCATGTACCATTTTACTTAGTATAAAAAATGGTAAGGTACAAAAATATCTAATTAGAATTTGCTACTAAATTTAAGATATATATCAACTTTGTTGAAAATCTGGTCGCTCTGGAAATGTACAACCTGAGCGCTGAATGATTAAATTAGCTGCATAATTTCCACAACGTACACATTCCTCAATACCTTTGCCTTGAATGAGTTGAGATAGATAACCTGCAAAAAATTAAAATAAACATGTTTTTTTTCTCATACCAAATTAAAATTCTTGGCCAAATTTAGTTACACAATATGTTTCTACAAATCTAATAAAAATGCAAAAATTACTTTCAAACCTGTCTTAACCAAATCCCTTAAAGACTGAAGATTTTTTTTTGGAGGGGGGGGGGGGTGTCATAGACAGGTGTTTAATTTATATATGTTCATAATAAACAGAAATAGAACAAAAAGTCCTTATAATTTTGGGTTGAGACAGTAAGCAGGAATGGACTTAAACCATTCGAAATAATCAAGTCACTCATATGTAAAATGAAGGTCACAAACAGCATCTGAAATATGCATTGTTATTGTCATCCCAAAATGCATTAAAATATGAATATGGTAGATGGCAGTAAGTAGGAATGGACTTAAACCATTCCACCTACCAAGTTGCTTATGCATAAAATGTAGATCATACAGCGATCCAAGAATGCATTGTAGTTGTCATCCAAAATGAATCATACATAGGAATATGGTTATGTGTGACATGTAAGAAAGCAAGAATGGATTTGAACCATTCTACCTAACCAAGTTGCTCATGCATAAAATGTAGGTCAGAGACAGCATCCCAAACATACATTCCTGCTCTCATCCAAAAATGTATCATGCAACCCAGTATGGCTGATATGGAACATGTCAGCAACTGGGAATGAACTTTAACCATTCTACCTATACATGTTGTTCCTGCATAAAATATAGGTAAGAGACAGCATCTGAAGCAGGCAATCCAACTATCATCCCAAAATGAATCATGCATACCAGTTTGGTTAATGTGGGGCATGTCAGTAAGGGGGAATGGACTTAAACCATTCTTCCTAACCAAGTCATAAATGCGTAAAAAATATAGGCCAGAGACAGGATCAAAAGCATGCATTCCAGCTTTCATCCAAAAATGCATTATGCATACCAATATGACTACCGTTTTTGGTTGAATATAAAACGCAGGATTTTACATCAAAATGTCTATTTGCAGAAGGGGGTGCGTTTAATATTCCCAAACAGATAGAGTTGACATTTTTTCTAAGTGTTGGAATGACCTGATTATCGTTATTGGGAAAATGTTAAGAAGAGTTCAGCACCTTGCCCTACCTTCTGAATTTCAATTCATTTGAGAACGTTAATTTGATTTTCCATTCATGCTGTCATTGATTAAACATTTTATTAGCAAGAGAAAACATGTATTTTTGGGAGACGCCATGTTTGTTTATGTAAAAATTGTTGACCCGGATGTTTAAAGGCAATTCTAGTGATTGCGTATATCACCCCCTGGGGAACAATTAGATTATTGATTTTTCGCTAATGAGCTGACTATTTAGATAGCAATTAAGGACAACCTAATGTTCTAGATGATACTTTTATGAAAATTAATGACTGTTTTATTGTTTTTTTTTGTCATAATAAAGTTTTGCTTTTGAATTTTACGCATATATTGCAATTCTCACCCGTTACCGGTTTTATATTTCTTACCAATTAAGCATTTCCCGTTACCTTGCTGGACAACTATTTCAGCAAAATTAGTCAAAATAAGAAGAAATTCTAAGGTTTTTGTCTGGTTTTTCTCAATAAATGTTATGAATTTCATGAATGCAAGATAGTAAGATGATTGATTGATTAGTTAGAGTTTAACGTCCAATGAGCAATATTTCAGCTATATCAGGACGAGAACAAGTTAATCAATTCAAAACAAATTGTAAGTAAAAGAAGAAAGAAATAAAGGTGGAAGGGACAACCGGGGCAACGACTTTTGATTGCCACTGGAAAAGGGGAGAAGTGGGTAGGGGCAGGAAATTTAGCCTTCTATACGACACCCAGTGCGTCTGCTCTCTTTAGAGAAATATAGAAGGGGTCTTTATACTGCATGGAGCGTGGCGTTTCTCCACACAGTTTGGCTACAATGGTTCGCGGTCAGGCTTTCCGTATTATGACCTGACTACCCCGCAAAGACAGGGCATTCCCCTATCCACCACCTAGGGACGCGCCCAGCAGCTCTGTAGCCAAAGCCCCTGAAAACCTATTCAGGTGCCGGGATAGTAAGATGAAAATAATATCAAAATTATAGGAAATTGTGCCATGAACACTTACCTGCTAATCACGATCTTTCTCCTGCGTTTTATATATACGAACTAGATTTTTCTCCAGGTTTTAAGCTGAGAAAGGGGGTGCGTTTTATATTCCGAAGCATTTTAATTCAGCCAAAAACGGTAATGCAGAACATGTCAGTAAGTGGAAATGGACTCTTACCATTCTACCTAACTGGATGCAGATGCCTATGCGGAAGCTAAGGGCATCACATAAGCCACCCCCCCTCCTCACTTTGTGGACCGAGCTAAAAAAAATTTTTTTGTCCACACTGACAGTTTACCAAGTTAAGGACTCCCTCCATTTGTAAAATTGTTTAAATACAAGAACATAAATTCACTCAATTATTGCCATCCTGTCATATCACCAAAATGTTATGTGTTCCATAATATGGCAATATCAAAAGGATGCATAGTAATTACAAGCTAATTTATTTCAGAATTAAATGCATTATTTTGAAGTTTCATTGGAGTATGAAAGTGTTGATTGAAGCACATTTTTTTTTAAGAATGGTAGTGCATCATGTTGAAAATACGTGCCAGGTCAACACTTTATTAATCCTATGAAATTCAAAATAATGAATTCAATTCTTATAATTCCATTTTTAAATGAAATAAAAAAAAAAAAAACAAATTTACTTAAAGGAAAGTACATCATGTACATAAGAATTCTATTTCTACAAATTCAAATGGCACATGGTCATGTGGTCAAATGTGTTTCATGAGAATTGCAACTTTTAACCTGGAGAAGGGACGTTGTTGTCTCCTTGACATTTACACCATGTCCTTTCCTTTTCCTATTCACCTTGATATGCCATATGATTGATGTTCACCTATCAATTTAACGGTATTCAAATGAATAAGCATGAAATCTAACCAGAGCTGTCGCCGAATGGCAGCCAGGTATACCCTCGCTAATTGAACCCTGAATTAATATGGCAAGTGTAAATTTAAGTGTGTGTGGACCCAATACAGTTGTGGACACAGTACAAATGTGGACACAATACAAGTATGGACAAAATGATATACCTCCCCCTTTTTTTCTGAAAATATTAAAGACAAATTATCTCCCCTTCAAAATTTTGGACAGCAACCATATTACTTCATGCACATCTTCAGCTGGTGTACTAAAACTGTGCAACATTTCATCAAAATCCAAGAAGTGGTTTAGGAGAACATGCACTGACAAGGATCACCCCTCCACCTTTACACAGAAAATATTCAAAGACAAATTATCTCCCCTTCAAAATTTCGGACAGCAACCATATTACTTCATGCATATCTTCAGATGGTGTACTAAAACTGTGCAACATTTCATCAAAATTGAAGCAACCATTATGGAGAACATGCGCTGACAAGGTTCGCCTCCCCCTTTTTCCAGAAAATATTCAAAGACAAATTATCTCCCTTCAAAATTTCGGGCAGCAACCCCATTACTTCATGCACATCTTCAGATGGTGTTCTACAACTGTGTAACATTTCATCAAAATCCAAGCAACGGTTTAGAAGAACATGCGCTGACAAGGTACATGGACGGTCAGACAGACGGACAGACGGACGGACGAACGGACGGACAGGGTGATTCCTATATACCCCTCCCCAAACTTTGTTTGCGGGGGTATAATTATTTATTAAGTGAAACCTGGCTTGACAAAATGTTTTTGGAAATGAAGATATATATTGTTGTTTTCAAGAAAGGGTGTTCAGAAATACACATGTTCAGTGTACCCCTGTTATATTGCCACCTTTGGGACCAGGGAAAATATTAAAGTTTGGGGCTTAATAAGGTTTTATTTTGAAATGATTATAGTTAAATACAGGTTTGTTTAAGATATGCTTACAGCTTAATCAAGGTTTGGATGAGACATATTTCCAGTTTAATCATAGGGTTCTGTTTAGACAGATTGCACTGTATTATCTGGTAAGGTTTATATAGGGTTCTGTTTAGACAGGTTGCACTGTATTATCTGGTACCGTTTAGATAGGGTTCTGTTTAGACAGGTTGCACTGTATTATCTGAAACTTCTGTATTTTAAATGACTTACCTCCAACAAATGCATCACCTGCACCATTTGTATCTACAATATCGTCTGGTTTGATAGGAATGATAGGAAATTCTGTTACTTTGCCATCTGTAAAATACCAATTTATCACTATTTTACTTTCTCATACCATATCAGCCATTATTTTTGCATGCAATTACTTTTTGCTTTATTTGCAGTTATTCTGATGTTGCAAATATTGCACACCGTGTAATTACCAAATTACAAAAATTACATACTGCAAAATATCATATGTTAATTTATGCAATATATGAAAACTAGAGGCTCAGAGACTGAGCCTGTATCGCTCACCTGAGAAAATGCTTCTATGCAATGCATGACCAAAAATGAAGTTTTTTACCTGTGGGGTCTAATGTTTAGCTATGTTCCCCATTAGCACCCATGTTTTTTGTCTGATCCTATTAAAATGAGTAATTTTTGAAGAGAACTTTGTATGCATTTAGTTAAATTTGCTTAAATAATTTCAGAGAAGATAATGAAAAGAATGTTTTCTCATACCGGGCTGGAGGCCATGTTTTTTGTTGGATCTAAATGAAATGATAAATTTTTGAAAAGTACTTTCCATACATCATTCCTGTAAAGTTTGGTTGAATTTGCTTCAGTGGTTTCAGAGGAGAAGATGAAAATGTGATTTTCCTTTTGGGTTCAACCTAAGTTCTGCACTGGCAGCCAATGTTTTTTATTGGATCTGAACGAAATGAGCAATCTTTGTTAAGGACCTTTAGTACATCATTCCTGTAAAGTTTGGTTGAATTTGCTTTAGTCGTTTCAGAGGAGAAGATGAAAATGTCATTTTTCCCATAGGGTCCAATGTTAAACCTAAGTTCTGTGCTGGCAGCCACGTTTTTTATTGGATTGGAACGAAATGAGCGTTCTTTGTTAAGGACCTTTAGCACATCATTCCTGTAAAGTTTCGTTGAATTTGCTTCAGTATTTTCAGAGGAGAAGATGAAAATGTGATTTTCCCATAAGGTCCAATGTTAAACCTAAGTTCTGTGTTAGCGGCCCTGTTTTTTATCTGTTCGGAATGAAATGAGCAATCTTCATGAGTGACCTTAAGTACATCATTCCTGTAAAGTTTGGCTGAATTTGCTTCAGTGGTTTCAGAGGAGAAGGTGAAAATTGATTTTTCCCATAGGGTCCAATGTAAAACCTAAGTTCTGCGCTGGCAGCCATGTTTTAATTGGATCAGTACGAAATAAGCAATCTTTGTTCAGGACCTTTAATACATAATTCGTGAAAAGTTTCCTTGAATTTGCTTCAGTGTTTTCAGAGGAGAAAATGAAAATGTTATTTTCCCATAAGGTCCAATATTAAACCTAAGTTCTGTGCTGGCGGCCATTTTCTTTATCTGTTCTGAACAAAATGAGCAATCTCCATGAAGGACCTTTAGTACATCATTCCTGTAAAGTTTGGTTGAATTTGCTTCCATGATTTCAGAGGAGAAGATAAAAATGTGATTTTTCCCGGAGGGTCCAATGTTAAACCTAGGAACCTCGCTGGTGGCCATGTTTTTTATCAGATCTGAACGAAATCAGCAATCTTCATAAAGGACATTCCATACATCATTCCTATTAATTTTTGGTTGAATTGCTTCAGTGGTTTCAGAGAAGAAGATAAATATGTGATTTTTCCCATAGGGTCCAATGTTAAAATATGTTCCACGCTGGCGGCCATGTTTTTTATTGGATCAGAGGGAAATGAGCAATCTTTGTTTAAAACCCTTAGTACATCATTCCTGTAAAGTTGGTTGAATTTGCTTCAGTGGTTTCAGAGGAGAAGATGAAAATGTGATTTTTCCCATAGGGTCCAATGTTAAACCTAAGTTCTGTGCTGGCAGCCATGTTTTTTTATTGGATCGGAACAAAATGAGCAATCTTTGTTAAGGACCTTTAGTACATCATTCCTGTAAAGTTTCATTGAATTTGCTTCAGCGGTTTCAGAAGAGAAGATTAAAATATAATTTTCCCATAAGGTCCAATGTTAAACCTAAGTTCTGTGCTGGCGGCCATGTTCTTTATCTGTTCGGAACGAAATGAGCAATCTTCATGAAGGACCTTTAGTACATTATTCCTGTAAAGTTTGATTGAATTTTCTTCAGTGGTTTCAGAGGAGAAGATGAAAATGTGGTTTCTCCCATAGGGTCCAATGTTAAACCTAAGTTTCGCGCTGGGGGCCATGTTTTTTATTGGATCGGAAATTTCAATGGGGTCCAATGTTAAACCTAAGTTCCGCGCTGGCGGCTATGTTTTTTTTACCTGATCGGAACGAAATGAGCAATCTTCCTAAAGGACATTCCATACCTC
The DNA here is from genome assembly GCA_002080025.1 of Modiolus philippinarum. Classification (NCBI taxonomy): domain Eukaryota; kingdom Metazoa; phylum Mollusca; class Bivalvia; order Mytilida; family Modiolidae; genus Modiolus; species Modiolus philippinarum. The sequence goes on from MJUU01000763.1 coordinate 115,241, forward strand.
ATTCCTGTAAAGTTTGGTTGAATTTGCTTCAGTGGGTTCAGAGGAGAAGATGAGAATGTGAAAAGTTAACAGACAGATGTCGGATGCCAAGTGATGGCCTTCAACAAAGAGAAAACCCTCCTACCTCATAGTTTGTTCCAGACAGCCTCTATTGGGCCCTAAAGAATATTGCTTTATGGTTTAGGGCTATTCCAGAAAAATTTCCCACACAGGGGGAACGCCTGTTTTATTTTTTTCTCTTAGTCCTGGGGGTCAGCCTGGTGTGAGAACCATTGACTAATGGTCCAAATATTTTTTTTCTATTGGTGGTGGGGTCTAAAATATATGGCTGTTTTTACCTCTAGCGACAATAATATTATCCTCTCCTTGAGTTATCACAACAAGCCTGGATTTCTGTGAGTTTTCTTTAGGCAATGCAGCCAATTTCTTTGCAATCTCTTTTCGGTCTGTGGTCTGTAAATAAATAATTCAAAGTAACATACTTAGTTCAAATATTTCACAAAATAACAATTATAGCCTTTTCAAAATACATTTTTTAAGTTTTTGTTTTGCTTTTGAGGGGGGAGGGTATGAAAACCTCTAAAGTTGAAAAGTTGTGAATTAACAAAACCGACTATATACATGTAACAGGCTATTTTTTTAAATAAGCATGGTACAGCAATTATCATAATGTCTTCATTAATGTTTAGTACTGTTATTTTCTATTTCTTATAACAAATCTGTATTAAGTATTAAACTTATTGATCAACCAGTTTCCTGTCAAAGAATGCTTCTTTCTAAAAAATTTATTTCTAAAACTACAGAATGTGTCTATAAGACAAGGATGCCCCGCCAAAGGATTTATTGCAAAGGATAACCTCATATTAAAATGTAGGTAGGTCAAAGCCACTTAATTGTCATTAATTTGGGCAGTACTCATCAAGGCAATTAATTTGATGAAATATCATTGTCCTATAAAATGTAGTTGTTGAGAAATGGACTTAAAGGCAAAACTTAACCATAGTCATTGAAGCGTAAAATGTTTATGTCAATGATTTGGATAGTACTCATCAAGGCAATTACTTTGATGAAATATCATTGTCCTATAATGTTTTGTTGTTGAGAAATGAACTTAAATGCACAACTTAACCAAAGTCACTGAAGTGTAAAATGTAGGTCAAAGCCACCTAATTGTCAAAGATTCGGGTAGTACTCATCAAGNCAATTACTTTGTTGAAATATCATTGTCCTATAATGTGTAGTTGTTGAGAAATGGACTTTAACGCAAAACTTAACCAAAGTCACTGAAGCATAAAATATAGGTCAAAGCCACCTTATCGTCAATGATTTGGGTATTACTCATCAAGGAAATTAATTTGCTGAAATATCATTGTCCTATTATGTATAGTTGTTGAGAAATAAAACATAAACATAAAACTGAACCGGAGTCACTCAAGCATGAAATATAGGTCAAAGAGTCAAACTACCTAGTGAATTATGTAGTTCTATCAACGATCTACCTACAGACCTACTATCATTGGTCTTCCTCTTACAGTTTCTGAGAAATGGACTTTAACGCAAAACTTAACCGTACATACAGAGGATTGGAAGGACGGACAAGGGTAAAACTATATGCCCCATCCACATTTGTGGTCGGTACATAAATAGATACTTTTGTTTGAATTTGACCTTTTTTGAAATGGTTGTCTACACAATAAACTTATTTTCAAAATTTACAAATTTACATATATTTCTTACCCCAAAGTTATTTTCAGCAGCAAAAGTGTCAGCTTCCTGAAATATCAAAATCAGTGTTCTCATTATATCTTATTTCATAAAGATCATAACAATAGGCCACACTTTTGTAATACAATTTTATTTGTTTATGACAAGGCAAACTAGAAAGTAAAATCTCAATTCATTTTCACATACTGAGAAGACTTCAAGTGACCTTTTAAAGTTAAATTAGCTAATTATCATCCCATGTTCCACACAGAAATTGGTCCACTGGGAACACTTATTTTGTTTTCCCAAATTAAAGATATTTAATATTTCAGAAACTTCTCCTTTTTATTCTGATAAAATGAAAATGCTGCCACAAGGTTTTCAGCATTTCTAGAGTTCATCAAATATAAGTGAGATAAAAAGATTTTTATCCTTCAATCATAAACAAAGAAAAGACAATCTAACATTTATATAAAGATTTCGTTTGCATTGAAGTTGACAACGTAGTCTGACAGCAAGTTTTGTCCCAAAAATAAATAAAGAAATCTTCCTGCCTGTCAGATATTTTTTGGTAAGTCCACATAATAATTTATCAAAGATGAAGTAGTGTCAGGTGTATCTTTCCAGTGCCAATATTTGTCATTGTATTTTCAAATTAACTTCACACTATTTACATGTATTTTATTTGTGAAAAACCTTGCACAACTTTAGTATCTAGGTCTTCCTTTATTCTATTACTCTGAGACATAAGTTGTTAAAATGGATATTTACATCACAGTAATTTTGACACTTGTAAATTTAAGAATTAGTAACTGTGATGTTTTTTTGGAATAAAGGGTTCATCCATTATTGTTTCGCCAATATTTCTTGTATCAAAAACAAAACTTCCATTATTCTATATATATCAAGATTGTGGTATTTTACACCCCAATATACTTACAGTTTCATTACCAAACAGTACATCTACATAGGGTAAGGTCTGTAACATAGGGTCTTTAAAAAATTGGCACAAAAATGGAGCTGACAAATTCATACAAAATGTCTTATTATTTTCGTAGGAATGCTTGGCTATCTTTAAAATAGATGGTGGCGAGACTGTCAGTGGAAATCCCTGTGAAAAAAAAACAACATTGTTTGATTAGCTAAAATTATTTCGACAAAATAATAGTGTATGTCATGATTTATAACATAATACAACTATATTGTCACCAACATATGTCAAGTGCTGTGTGTTTTATGGAATTTCCTTACTGGCCTCTCCATGTAATTGATTCAGACTTCTGTTGTCACTTTTATTTTTCTATTTTTATTTATTTGTGTCTTCTCAAATTGAGTCTTGATTTGGTGAAATAATGGCCAGGTGTTCTATATCTCACAATGTCCTAAGTTAGATTAAACAAAAGAAAAAACAAACCTGGAATCAAAATGTGGCTGCTTAGATTTTTTTCTGTCATTTATTGAGTTAAAGTTTATATTATACAATGATCGATATATACTAACGGAAACTAAAGGCTCAGAGACTGAGCATGTATTGCTCACCTGTCAAAATGCTTCTATGCCATACATGACTAAAAATAATGTTTTCTTACGAATGGGGTCAAATGTTTAGCTATGTTCTTCATTAGCACCCGCATTTTTTGTCTGATCCTATTGAAATGAATAATTTTTGCAAAGGACCTATACATTAAGTTAAATTTGCTCAATTAGTTTCAGAGATGATTATTATAATGATGGTCATCTCATTCCTGGCTCCAATGTTAAACTATGTTGTGCACTGGAGGCCATGTTTTTTGTCAGATCGAAATGAAATGAGCAGTTTTTGAAAAGTACCTTCCATACATCCTTACTGTTAAGATTGGTTGAATTTGCTTCAGTGGTATCAGAGGAGAAAATGAAAATGTGATTTCCCCTCAGGGTCAAATGTTAAACTATGTTCAGTGATGGCAGCCATGTTTTTTATTGGATCGGAAACTTTTCGGCAATCTATGTGAAGGACCCTCCATACATCATTCCTGTAAAGTTTGGTTCAATTTCCTTCAGTAGCTTCAGAGGAGATAGCAAATAATTGCTTTTCCCATAGGGTCCCATGTTTTTTTTAAACTATGTTCTGCACTGACGGCCATGGTTTTTTGGTAGATTGGAAAAATTTTGGTAATCTAAGTAAAGGACCTTCAATACATCATTCCTCTAAACTTTGATTCAATTTGTTTCAGTAGCTTCAGAGGAGTTAGTCAATATATGCTTTTTCCCATCCTGCGATGACTGCCATGTTTGTTGGTGGATCGAAAAAATTTCGGCAAACTAAGTAAAGGACCTTCCATAGATCATTCCTGTAAAGTTTGGTTCAAGGACCAGATAGGATAAGCTATTATGAGCGGCCCCCAAATTTGCAAGAAAATAAAACTGATTTATACCTGAAACTTAGTTGTGATTTATGAACATCATACCTGTTCTTACGGAGAATGAAACAAAATTTTATACTTTCAGCTCTCTTTTAAACAGGGAAGCCCATTATCTGTGGTTAAGAATGGGATTTTCACGGGAAATCGTGATTTTCATCGTGTTCACACGCTTATTTTACTACGATCGACTCCGTGAACCAAGTGCATATTTGACAGAGGACTCTCCGTGTGTCACTTTATCAGTGTTGTAAAGGTTTTGTTGGTTCATGTAGTCGCTGATATTAAAAATCGAAGAAGTTCATCGAAAAACATCAACATTCCTCGGCGGAATCAGTAATAAAATATCGATTACGGAACGTCACAGGTGACGTTCCGCGAAATGCGGACACAGAAGGCAGACAGTGTCGTTGGTGTTTTCACTCACAAAGACAATCTATGACCTAATACACGTGTTACTAATAAATAAAGGGCTACGCCGAGCGCAGCATGATACGACCACAGCATGTTGATCACTGAAATTTCAACAAAAGTAGTTCAAAGTGAATGTGGACACAGTAAAGAGCTTGACACAATAATGAGATGGACACAAAAAGAAGCTTGACACATTTTTAGCTGGAAACAAACTACGGAAAAAATCAACCCTTTTGATCACTTATTGATAAAAAAAACTGTAAGAGCTATGCAAAACATGTAACTATCAACTAACACTTTACATCCATAGGAATAAAAAAAAAATCCATCGAAATCAGATGAAAAATAAAGATTTGACATATTTAGAAAAGTTGCAATTTTGGCCCCTTTGACCCTTTGTAGCTGGGAAAAGGTAAAAGCTACACCAAATCCTTTGGCATACCACTGAAAGCTTAGATCAAAAGGAATCCAAAGAAAAAAATCCCATCAACATCCGATGAAAAATAAAGATTTGAAATATTTAGAAAAATTGCAATTTTTGCCCCTTTGGCCCCTTGTAGCTCGGAAACGGTATATGCCGCGCAAAATCCGTTGACATACTTCTGAAAGCTTAGATCAAGAGGAATCCAAAGAAAAAAATCCCATCGAAATCCGATGAAAAATAAAGATTTGACATATTTAGAAAAATTGCAATTTTGGCCCCTTTGACCCCTTGTAGCTTGGAAACGATAAGAGCTACGCCAAATCCGTTGACATAATTCTGAAAGCTTAGATCAAGGGGAATCCAAAGAAAAAAATCCCATTGAAATCCGATGAAAAATAGAAATTC
>MJUU01000763.1:125829-138884 GCA_002080025.1 Modiolus philippinarum
CAAAATTTCAGGGTGGGTAGATCTTGATATGCTGAACATTTTTGCAATTTACACTAGACCTCTAAAAATGCAAAAATTTTGAAAATTTAACGGAAAAAGGGCTATAACTCCCGAGATGGGTTTTCAGATTTTCTTCAAAATTGCACAGTGGGTAGATCTCATCATGCTGATCATTTTTACTGTAACGGTTTTCAAGTTATTAGCCAAAAGCTGCAATTTACCCCTATGTTCTATATTTAGCAATGGCGGCCATGTTGTTCGACAGAGGGACAAACTGAATATCAGTTTGAGAAGCCATACCCTCATGATGATTCAGGCCAAGTTTGGTTTAATTTGGCTTAGCGGTTTCAGAGGAGAAGACGTTTGAAATTGTTGATGGACGGACAGACGACGGACAACAGACGCATAGTGATGGCAATAGCTCACATGGCCGTGAGCTAAAAATGACTAAGTTCCAAAGTCGGTAAAAACAGGAAAAAATTTTCAAAACAATTCCAAAAAGGGAGATGCACATCTACAATATATATAGAAACATTTTTTGAAGTTTCAAAAATGTAGGTTGAAAACTGTAGGAGGAGTTGATTTCACAAAATCAGTATCAAATTTTCCCCGCCCGCCGCCTGCCCGACATTCACCATACTATACCCGATTTGCACTCCGGCCAAAAATGTGATTTCCTCATAAGGTCCAATGTTTAATCTAAGTTCTTCACTGGCCGTAATGTTTTTTCTTCCAATCAGAAGGAAATGAGCAATCTCTGTATAGAACATTCCATAATCAATCTTGTAAAGTTTGGTTGAATTTGCCTCAGTAGTTACGTCAGAGAAGATGAAAATGTGAAAAGTTTAATGGATGACAGACACCAAGTGATGGCAATAGCTCACAGTTCATAGGGTCAAGTGAGCTAAAATTATGCCAAATATGGAAACCTATAACCAGATTTAATTTGAAACAATTTGGGTGCATAACATAGTTTTATTTGCAACGTCGCACTAGTAGGGGCAATTCAAAAATCCCCCCTTTCCAATGCATGCATCTCATGTTTCAACCTATGATATCTATATACCAATGGAAAGCTAAAATGATGAATTTTGCAATGAATTAAAGTTCATGTCATATTTCATTTCACATTAAATAGTGTAGAAGCCTGAAATCTGTGCACAAAATAGCAATTTACACCCCAAAATTGGTCAAAATTAAGCTATTTCAGTGAAAAACAGCACACAGCTGGAAAGAATTCAGCATTTCCTTTTTTCATTCATTTCGAAGGGCTTGATTTGAATTTTTAAATGAGTGCACTTTCAGGGTACGATCGCCGTCTTCCAATAAAGTTACAGCACCTTGAAGTCAAAGTTCAAAATTTTCCACATGTAAATACAGGATGTTTTGACGGTTGTCTCCCTTTAGTCAGTGTGCAAATAAAACAATTTTGAAAATTGTAAATTGCTTCAAATTGGGTTCATTTAGCAGAAAAGACCTTCTTTGACGACATTAATATGAAAAACTTGTCGATTTTATATCCATTGTATATAAATAACAGGGTATCCCCTATCCGTCATGTGACTTGCTAGGGAAAAACCCATTGTATTATTTACGAAACTGTGTTATGCATTGCATCCATTGTATTATTTACGAAACTGTGTTATGCATCCTTTGTGAAATACTATATATGCACCCAGGAGCTTTTTTTTTTATTTGAAAATGTAATCTTGATTATGGTTAGAGTTATCTCTCTTTGCATACAAAACGCATGAAAATGGAATCTTGTGATCTTGACATTTGACCTGACCTATATTTTTCGTTCCATAAATGTACCTATACACTTACCAAGTATGAAAAGGCTATCTTAAACTAGAATACTGACAAAGTCAGAAAGAGCCCCGCCCCCTTGTGTGTCCCAAAAACCTGACTGCGGAATTTCATGGAAATAAGATTTTCTCAAAAACAAAAGGGAGCTTCCTTTGATCAGGACCAACCTTGTGTATATCATATAAATCCCTGATGGGAATATTTATTTATTGTACGATGTACAGCTAATTCTCAAAATATGCACTTTTTCATATAAAAATGATGTTTTATATAAAAAAAATATTTTCAGATTTTTCACAAAAAAAAGGGAGCTTCCTTTGGTAAAGTTCAACCTAAGTATCAAAATCATTAAAATCCCTGAAGGCAATCTCGAGTTATTGTACGACATAGAGCTAATTCTCAAAATATGCACTTTTTCATATAAAAATGAAGTCTTTTCCCAAAAATCATTTTCGGATTTTCCACAAAAACGAAAGGGAGCTTCCTTTGGTAAAGTTCAACCTTGAGTATCAAAATCATTAAAATCCCTGCAAGCAATCTTGAGTTATCGTACCACATAGAGCTAATTCTCAAAATATGCACTTTTTCATATAAAAATGAAGTTTTTTCCCAAAAAACATTTTCGGATTTTCCACAAAAACGAAAGGGAGCTTCCTTTGGTAAAGTTCAACCTTGAGTATCAAAATCATTAAAATCCCTGCAGGCAATCTTGAGTTATCGTACGACATAGAGCTAATTCTCAAACAAGAGCTGTCGCCGAATGGCAGCCAAATATACCCCCGCTCATTGAACCCTGGATCAATATGGTAAGTGCAAATTTAAGTTGGTGTGAACACAATACAGGTGTGGACACAGTACAAGTGTGGACACAATACAAGTATGGACACAATGATATTACCCTCAAGAAACAACTTTTCACAAGGATTCCAATGAAAATACTGTCTAAATCGGACAAATATGAAATTCACCATTTTTTAGCCTATTTGACATTTTACAAAAAATCATAAGCATTAGAGAAATTTCATAACAACACTTTAAAAACAACTTTTCAAGCAGATTACAATGACAAAAGTGTGTCTCTCCAAACAGTCTGACTTCACAATATCTATGCTTAACATTTTTTCTTGGAAAAAAAAGATAATTGCAGGATAATCAACGAAAGTCAAAGTCAAATTATCTCCCCTTCCTGATTTCAAACAATAATCAAATTCCTTCATGCACATCTACATACAGTGTTCTTCCTTTGTGTAAAGTTTCATAAAAAATCTTCGGGTGATTTAAGAGGAGTTGTGCTTATGAGGTTACCCATACATAGGGAATCAACGAAAAGTGGAAGTCGAATTATCTACCCTTCCTGGTTTCGGACAATAATCATATTCCTTCATGCACATCTCCATATAGTGTCCTTCCTTTGTGTAAAGTTTCATAAAAATACTTGAGGTGGTTTAAGAGGAGTTGCGCTTACTAGGTAACCCATACATAGGGAATCAACGAAAAGTCAAAGTCAAATTATCTTCCCTTCCTGGTTTCTGACAATGATTATATTCCTTCATGCACATCTCCATATGGTGTCCTTCCTTTGTGTGAAGTTTCATCAAAATCCTTCAAGTGGTTTAAGAGGAGTTGTGCTTACAAGGTAACTCATAAATAGGGAATCAACGAAAAGTCAAAGTCAAATTATCTCCCCTTCCTGGTTTCGAACAATAATTATATTCCTTCATGCATATCTCCATATAGTGTCCTTCCTTTATGTAAAGTTTCATCAAAATCCTTCAAGTGGTTTAAGAGGAGTTGCGCTTACGAGAAGTGTGGACAGACGGACAGACAGACAGACAGACAGACAGACAGACAGGGTGATTCCTATATACCCCCCAAACTTTGTTTGCGGGGATATAAATATGCACTTTTTCATATAAAAATGAAGTTTTTTCCCAAAAAATCATTTTCAGATTTTCTTCAAAAACGAAAGGGAGCTTCCTTGAGTCAAGTGCAACTTTGAGTAAAAAAATCATAAAAATCCGTAAAGGCATTCTTGAGTTATCGTACGACATAGAAAACGCTGACGGATGGACGGACAGACAGACGGACGGACAGGCTGATTACTATAGGGCGCCGCCATTTCATGGCGGGGCCCTAATAATTCAAAAGTTATAGCAAAGGTTAAAGTTTTGGACGCACATACAGACAGACAGAACAAATACAGTATCCCGCCAATCCTTATTCTGGGGGTACAAAAAATTACATGATACACTACAAAATACAATGCAAGTTCAAAACAATTCACCCCTTTATTCACTGAAAAAAAAAAAAAAACAAAAACAAAAAAAAAACCACCATCAGATGAATGCTTTGAAGTTTTATGTAATAAAAGAACGTTCTAGTGCAAAATAATTATTTAAAAAATCCCTTACTGTTCCCTTTAGCATCAATAGCACACATGGATGTTGTAGGAATTTCATAGTACATGTGCATGTTTTTTACCTGCTTTTGCCAGTAACTATTACAGCACATGTGCCCGTTGACTCTTTATCTGTGTACTGGAATTTTACATTCACACCAATTTCTCTGGCCTTTTTTTCCAATATATCACCAAATTTGTCGTTCTTGATACAACCAAAGAATGTTGTAGATTCTGGTACTCTTACCAACCACTTTAAAATAAACGATATTTATAAACAATATCTAGTACATCATAAAATTTCCTACAGAAAGCATGCATCAAAGAGTAAAATATTCCAATATTCAACTTACAAAAATATGTCAGAAAGGTTTTGGATAAGCCAGGAAAAGAAAACATTTGCTATTTCAGTAAAAGTGTTTTTGAACAAACATTGGGAATAATATGCCTAGTACATAACATCAGCAAGATTGCGGAATATAATATCCTCCTTTGCACAATATTCCCTACTATCTATGGAAAACTACCTACAAAAGTTAATGTAAATTTAGTTTCTGCAGCAGATAATTTCTACATTTTCGGTGAAAGTACTATTGTTCATGGGGTTCCAATTTTCCTGCATTTTGTGGTTTGCTAAAACCATGAAATTAAGTTCCCAAAGAAAAGCACTTTCCGCAAGAGTTTTAATGCTAAGAATTCGAAACCCATGAATTTATGTCGCAACAAAATGAAGATATCTATGAAAACCACGAAAACTGATTTCCACGAATAAAAATTAACTCTCTAGATGTAGTCCTTCACCAGCTGCTTCACACCAATGGTGATCACAATTATACTGTATTGATATAAAATGTGTGGTCCCCAGTGAGTGCAATATTTATTTCTGATTCTTGATTGCTCTATGACAAATAAATTACTGACAAGTTAACCTAACATACATACATCTTATATGAAATACTTATGGAGTACAAAATTAATTACTTGAGCTATTTTTATTGCATTCAGTGTTGCACCTCCAGGAATATATTCAACATGGTCTTTAAAGGTCTCAGCCATATCATCATACCTAAAACAAACAATACACACGCATGTATTGACAAACACAAAAGACCCTTTCACAATAACTGCCATCCTACAATTTGAGTGAAAAATGATAACAGTGCCCGCAAAAATGACATGGTAGGACAATTAATCAAAACATCAAATATAGAGACAATATATAGTCAATGTCTTTAAATATCAACTGTATTTGTACAAGGCTTAGAAACAGATTGATGTGCGAGCCTTTGGGGAGCATTTCAATCTGTTTTGTGCCGAGTACAAATACATTTGATGTTTAAAGACACTTATTATATATTGTTTTATCCTGTAATTCATAACTTCATTTAATGGAAAATTTCATCTAAATAAGAATATTTTGGGGGCTTCTGTCTGTCCATAAATACCGGAAGTGGGCGTGGCTTAAATCGATTTCCTGTATATAGTATACAAGATACAGCTGTGCAGGATACAGCAAGGCAATATGCGTAGGGCTTTGTCTGTATGTATAGTAAAAGTTACCATTGCAGGATAAATGATGTCGTACTGAAGTAGGTCATATAATCAAGACATCACATTTATTATGACCTTGTATTTTACCCACTCAAAGGCACATGAGTGCATGTGCAAAAGGTGACATTCCAAATTGCCGATTCCCAAAATGCTGCGTCCATTTAGCCGACACCCAAATTGCCGATTTTTCATATCTCGGTTTTCGAATCTTATTACCAATTTGCCGACTTCCGACATGCCGCTTAATTATTATGTCACCAGCAACACGGTAAAAAAATGATGTTACAATGTTAAAAAAGGAGTTTCAAAAACGAAATGATGGTTGTTTTTTATCATTGGTTTTAATTTGTCGCCATTTCATCAAATCTATTGATCATAAACAAGCGCATTGATTACGAGCGGCCTGCCCTTGTTTTGATAAGATTTCGCAAGAACAAATAGTTTGCCAAGCAGCATGCTTTGATAAGATTTTACAAAAACAAATAGTAAGCCACGCTGAATGAAGTTAATAGGGTTTGAGTTCATGTTTTCAAACAACGAATTATGCTAAATGAGGTGTTATGTTTTAACCATTTTTTAAAAATTATAAATATAATCTCATCCATGGTTTTAAATTGGGTAATTTTTGTTTACGTCCTTTGGACCATGATCTTCATCTATTGTGTCTCTATTTTTCAATTTTATGCCGTATTTATGTGATGTCTTTGTCTTACGATGTTGTTTATACATTTTGGGCTGACAGTTTGGTTCTCACTTTCCTTTCTACCTTTAAATTTTCTGAAGGTATTCCAATGCAGGATGACTGTATACAGAAGAAGAAAACTTTTATAATCTCCACTTTTATTATCCGACTAATTACCATGTCTACTTGTCATGCACAAGTCAATACCTTAGAATACAGCATTGTTGATACGTTATTTACACAATGGCATAAAATTAACAAATGTATGCACCACACAATCAAACACTTATTATTGTAGACATATCCGAATGCACCACACAATCATACACTTATTATATTATGACTATTGTGGACATTTCTGTCATCATCACAAACATCGACATTCATGCACATACTAGACAACAATATACCACACATTGGATGCGGCAATATGTGTTCGGCAAATAGAGACTGTCGGCAAATTGGGTTTCGGCAATAACGACTCTGCAATTTGGTGATCGGCAAAATGGGATTCGGCAATCTGGCATGAATTCGTGCAAAATTCAGGACCATAGTTATTGTGAAAGGGTCTATAGTTAAGTTAACATATATGTTAAATAAACAATACACACATATACAACATATTGTATATACATAGTGTGATGATAAAAAATCTTGTATTTGGTAGAGTGTGTTGAATGAACTGTATTACTATAAGTAACACTATATATTAGTGTTAATGCAACATTCCAAAAGGATGTTGTACCATCACATCTCTGCTTATGATAGGTTTATCTAACATTTTCTTGTACACAAATGGTGCACTCCCCATTTCTGGTGATTTCATCTATGTAAGTTTCATTCAAATCTATAGAGGCATTCTGCAGTTAAAGTCTATTTTTGGCACAGTTTTTTTTTAAATTTTTGTATGTAAAAGCAATGACCATACCCTTTGACATACTGACTCCCAATCAATACATGTTTTCCTTCAATATGAACTTTCATCTGTGTAAGTTTTGTTAAAATCCATAGAGAAATTTTGAAGTTATGCTCTGGAAACCAATTGTTGGTTCAAATTTAATTTTTGTATGTGTGACCTTGACCTTTGAACTAATGACAGCAAAATCAATTTATTTTACCTAGACTTGCTACAAGTCCCTCTATATGTTTTTACATCCATCCCCTTTTTATAAGAAAAATGTCTGAATTTAATAAAAGATGCTGTCAGAGAGATACAGGAGTTGACTGACTGCTGCTGAACTCTAATAGCAGTTTTTATTAAATGTGAATATTTTATTAAATGATTCAAATATTTTTCTTGAAGACAGGATGGAGTTAAAAACATTAAGTCTATTCCAGGAAAAAATGTATGGGGGGTTTGGACAGCACATTATATATTTTAGGATGGGTGGTGGGGTTTGAGAAGAAATTTAGGCATATCACATGCTATATTTGATAAAAAAAATGTATGGGTGGTGGGGTGTGGAAGAAAGTGCGGTCCAACCCCAACACCCCTTACATCTTTTCTTGGAATAGCCCTTAGAGGGACTTGTAGCAAGTCTATCCTTTACCATACCTCTGTTGTTTCATCTGTGTAAGTATGATTAAAATCCATAAATACATTCAGAATTTATGCTCAGCAAACCAGTTGTGCCTTGACCTAAGACCTACATACTACAAAATCAGTAGCTGTCTTTCATAGCTCTAAATCTTTAATCTGAGTAAATTTAAAATCTATAATGGCATTCTTAAGTTAAGCTTCATTTACCATTTTTTTTGCCAAATTTTGAATTTCTGAAAGCATGTGTGACCTTAAGCTTTGACCAACTGACACCAAAATTAATAAGAATCTTCCTCAGCTTTGAAGTTTATCTACATTAGTTTCATTATATCCATGACACAATTTTGAAGTCATTTTCATTCAAAAATTTTAGTTGCCCCATACTGTGCCTAAACCTAACTTAATCAATTTCAACGGCTGCACACCAAAAAACTTTGACATGCTTCTTTTGAGTCAATGCACTCCAATATTTTAGTAGTAAATTACTTTCTTAATTTTCACCTGTACTTAGGTACTTACATTGTTTTGTGTTTATCTTCTGCTAGAATGGCATTGTCAGCTTTCAAGTCATACCTACAAAAATATTTGTACAAGTTTACATTTAATGTACATGTATGTACACATGCATTAACTGGTTAGACAGACCACACAAGAGGACAAACATGCAAGAATTTGTCCAATGTATACATTTCCATAATATCCTTTCATTTTTTTCATACAACTTGGGGAAGAACGATTCTTGTCTGCTTCGATTTTCTATATTTAGAATGCTTATTTCCGTTCACATAGAAGTTTCAGACTGTATTGGTCATTGGATAGATTTTTGACACAGATGATTATTTACAAATAATTTCTTGATTTCCTCATAAATACAGAAGATGTGACGCTACTAATTCTGGTGGTTAGCTCACAAAAACCAAGAAATACCTATTTACTGAGAAAGGCTCACTTTTGGCCTCCTGTAGTGACTATATAAATTTATATCTACAAGATTTAAAACAGAAAAGCATACAATTTTGTCTGGTAGCATTTTACTTACTTCTGAAGGAAAGCTTCTGTACCATTGACTGATATATCCAACAGAGGATTGCCGTAGCCTAATAAAATTCCTTCCCTGTAAATGTATATATAATCATTTATTCATAAAAAGCAGATGAGAAATTGGATAATTTTTCAAACTGGACTAACTTTTGTTTTTTACTACTTGCAGGGTGTGCTCAAATGACCAACTTAAAAATACAAACTCATAAAGGTGTGCTTAAATGACTTGACATTAAATAGCTGACTAAGAGTTTGTTTTACTTCCAGTGCCAAAAAGTGTACAATAAATGTAGGTAAAAAATCATGTTGAACTTACATTTACTTAAACATAGAAAGCAGCCACAGCCTGCTAAACTCTCCTCGTTGCACATCATTGTCACATGTTAAACATGTCAGTAAACAGACATGGAATATAGTAATTTTTTCATGCATCAAATGTAGGTCAAAGACTGTCATCCCAAAATGTATCATACATACCAATATGGTTCATGTGGGACATGTCAGTAAGCAGAAATAGACCTTAACCATTCTAATTAACCAAGTCGCTCATGCGTAAAATGAAGGTCACAGTTAGCATCCCAAGCATGCATTGTTGTTGTCATCCGAAAATGCATCATACATACCGATATGGTTGATGTGGGACATGTCAGTAAACGGTAATGGACTTTAACCTTTCTCAGGGTTCGATTTAAGCACTCTCCCGCTCTCCCGTGGCAAGTAAAATCTGCACAGGGCAAGTTAAATTTGATTCTGACTTGCCCGCTTGTCTAGTTAAAATTTTATTTATCTTTAATTTAGAATGTGGAAGGGCAAGTTCATTACTGGAAGGGCAAGTAATATTTTTTGGAAACTTGTCCGATGGGCAAGTTGACAATTCATTTCTAAATCACCCCCTGTTCCTTCTTAACTGGATGCCGATGCTGTCGTGGACTCTGACGCTAGGGTTATCACATGAGCCCCCTCACTTCATGAGGCGAGCTAACAAGAGTTGTCGCCGGGAATTCCAGTAACCTCAATGCACAATAAATTAGAAAGCAATAGAAAGCTTTCTTCACAAGAAAGTCACATATCAAATATAAACAACCTATCACTAAACAACTTAATACTAGAAGCAAAGTTAAGTTTTTAAAAAATTGCTTTCAGGGCAAGGTCAAGATCAAAATGTCTACAAACATGGTACCTTTAGAAAGCTCTCATCAAAAGAAAGTCTCATACCAAATATGAACACCACTAAACAAGTTTATTCTAGAAGCAAAGTTATAGTTTTTAAAAAATTGCCCTCAGGGCAAGGTCAAGGTCAAAATGTCTACAAATATGGTACCACAAGAAAGCTCTCACCATAAGGAGGTTACATACAAAATATTACCACCCTACCACTGAAGGCCTACCTTCTAGAGGCAAGGTTAAAGTTTTTTAGAAATTGCCCTCAGGTCAAGGTCAAGGTCAAAATCAGTGGTTTCAGTAGGAATTAGAATAGGGGGAGAAAGAATATCGACCGAAAATGGATTTGAGGAAATTTGAACCCCAATTGTGGCTTCTCCTGCCACCAATTACTCCTTTTTTCTTTGTTAACAACAACTGTGATTCACAAAATTTGATACATTTTAAAAAATCTTCATATTTGTTTTTATTTCAGGTGCAATTTGTGGTGACATGCAGTCATGGTGTGACATCATGTACTGTGTGGGCCAATATTCTAGAATCACTTTATTTTACTAGTATAATGAAAGTCATATTTATAGAATAAAAGTTGATACAGTTTTCAGCGTTTTGAAATTTGAACTGTTTTTCACAGAAGGTAAGTGTTGAGACACACAGAGTCGAATTTTGAAAAATGTTCATGCTACTGACACGCTTGTAAAATAAGCTAAACAATCATCTGGCACTATTCCATGGACAACATGACTAGCTATGATCAATGAACTTTCATCACTGACCTTCACTATGGCCATATGGTATGGTTATCGTCAGCCATTTAATCTCGGACCTATAATCACGTCCCTTCGTACTTTAAAGTAAATCTGGAACGTAAACTGAGACAGTAGTGAGTATTCAGCAGGGAACCAGCGTAGTGGCGATATTGATAAATGGGGCGAACTAAACGATGGCCAGAGTAAATCACAATTTTCCAAACGCTTTAATGGGACGAAATTCTAGAGTAAGCATCACATTCCATTTTGACCATGTTTTTGTTAGGCGATACAAAATAAATAAAAACTCATGAAATTTAAAGAAAACCATGAATTTTCGATAGCCGGGGATTTTGATGAAATAGCCGGTGAAATTCTCCGGTTCCCGGCTGCTAATGAAATCACTGAAAATGTCTACCAGTATGGTAACAGAAGAAAGCTCTCATCATAAGGAAGTTACATATCAAATATGAACACCCTACTACTAAACGCCTTCCTTCTAGAGGCAAGGTTAAAGTTGTTAAAAAATTGCCCCCAGGGCAAGGTCAAGGTCAAAATGTCTAAAAATATGGTACCACTAGAAAGTACTCATCATAGGGAAGTTACATAATACCAAATATAAACACCCTATGCTAAAATCTTACCTTCTATAGGCAAGGTTCAAGTTTTTTGAAAATTGCCGTCAGGGCAAGGTCAAGGTCAAAATGTCTACAAGTATGGTACCAGAAGAAAGCTCTCATCATAAGGAAGTTACATACCAAATATGAACACCCTACCACTAAAAGCCTACCTTCTAGAGGCAAGGTTAAAGTTTTTGAAAAATTGCCCTAGAGGCAAGGTCAAGGTCAAAATGTCTACAAGTGTAGTACCAGAAGAAAGCTCTCATCACAAGGAAGTCACATACCCTAGCTTTTCAGGTCTCAATTCCACAAGCCAGGTTAAAGTTTTGCTGACGCCGACGACGACACCGGGGGTATGACAATAGCTCTCCGGACATTCGTCCCGGCAAGCTAAAATTAAGATTTGGATATTTTTTTTTAATGTGGTACTAAAGTAAATCATCAGACCAGTCTCAAAGATTTAAATCAAGTTGTTTTATGAAAAAGTACTTTGGACCCCTTTAGCCTCTTTGCTTGGAAAGGGGAATTTATATCATTAATCCCAAGGAGGAGAGAATCTGATATTTAAAGGGACTGGGTATCCGAGTTAACAACAGATAGTGAATTTGTCTTAATTCAGTAAAAACAGAGGATCAAAATCTGACAGACATTTAATGTTCTGCATTTTTTCAGTCTTTTTTTTCTTATCATTCAGTGCCACAACAAAAAATCATTTTCTGGTGAACAACGGACCCAACACTTTACATGAAGATCTGGGTTTGCAATGTCAATTAATTTCAATTACAATTGATCATTAAAATAAAGGGCTACGCTGAG
Source organism: Modiolus philippinarum (assembly GCA_002080025.1). Classification (NCBI taxonomy): domain Eukaryota; kingdom Metazoa; phylum Mollusca; class Bivalvia; order Mytilida; family Modiolidae; genus Modiolus; species Modiolus philippinarum. The sequence continues at coordinate 138,197 of MJUU01000763.1, forward strand.
CCCAGCATGATACGACCGCAGCATGTCGACCACTGAAATATGAACAAGTGTTAACTTAAACGAATATGGACACAGTAATTTGCTGGACAAAATACGGACCTTGACACATAAATCAACTGGACACAAACTAGTGAAAATCAATATTAGCCCTTTTAATCCCTTATTAATAGGATATTGTAAGAGCTAAGAAAAATCTGATTTCACATCTTTTTGAAATATTGCAATTTGGCCCCTTTGACCCTTTATAGCTTGGGAACCGTAAGATCTACGCAAAATTTATTGCCATGATACTGAAAGCTTACAATGAGAATAATCCAAAGAAAAAAATCTCATCAAAATCTGATGAAAAATGAAGATTTCCCATATTTCTAATAATTGCAATTTTGGCCTCTTTGACCCCTTATACCTCAGAAAGAGTAAGAGCTATGCCAAATCCCTTGAAATACTGCTGAAAGCTTACAATGAGAGGAATCCAAAGAAAAAAATTCCATCAAAATCTGATGAAAAATAAGATTTCACATTTCTGATAACTGCAATTTTGGCCTCTTTTGACCCCTTATAGCTCGGAAATGGTAAGAGCTATGACAAATCTGTCACATAGTACAGAAAGCTTACAATGAGAGGAATCCAAAGAAAAACAAAGGTAATCAACGATTACAAAGTTCGCCTCGTTGTGGCACTTTGTCGC
>MJUU01000764.1:1846-12827 GCA_002080025.1 Modiolus philippinarum
AACATTTTCATAAATTGGATTTCAAAAATATTTGATTCCAATTTTGGTAAATTTCCTGAAAGTCTCAAAGACCACTTTTTTTGGGGAATTCTACCTAGCAACCATACTTAATGTTTATTTAGCTTAGGAAAAACATTTTCATCAAATGGATTTCAAAAATATTGATTCCAATTTTGGTAAATTTCCTGAAAGTCTCAAAGACCACTTATTTTCGGAATTCTACCTACCAACCATATATCCTAGGATTCTTTTAGTAACAATAATGACTATCAATAGGTAGATTTAAAAAATAATGAAAAAATATGCCAAGGGTGTATAACAACTGTTTTCTGTGTCAAACAGGGAGTACGGGGATAGCTGTCGTTTCCAACAACATCTAGTTTTATGTTTGAAAAAACATTACAANTCTTCTTCTGCTCTGAAAGTCCGCTGAAGCAAATTCAACCAAACTTTACAAGAATGATGAACTGAAGGTCCTTAACAAAGATTGCTCATTTCATTCGGATCCAATGAAAAACATGGCCACCAGCACAGAACATAGTTTATTTTGGCCCTATGGGAAATTCACATAAAAAACATGGCCACCATGCAGAACATTGAAAACCCTGCTTCAGCATTTTGTCAGGTGAGCGATACAGGCTCAGTGTCTGAGCCTCTAGTTAAATGTATTTAACAATTTATGAAATCTGTATTCTTGTTGTAAAAGTTTTGAAGTGAAAGTAAGGTTACGTTCATTGAAGTTGTTAAGAGTAGAACAAACGCATGGGAATCGTACTGGTTGAGAAATATAAACTCCGTAGGATGGGGCTAGAGGAATATGGCCGTCAAGAAAAGAGATATTAGTAATACTGAAATCAAAATCATCCCTTTTATCGTAAATTTTAGTTTTTATTTTACCAAAGTCAACGATGATAGTTAGATCCAGAAAAGGGCAATTTTTAGAATCATTATTAGCTTTATTAAGTTTCAGTTGTTGTGGGTAAATGCTGTCGACATATTTTCTAAAAACTGGGGATTGTCAGTAGTAAGGATATCGTCAATATACCTGCTGTTATCAATGAAAATAGAAATAAGTTGATCACTGTTTTGTATGGTCCCATTTTGTAGTTTTTTCATAAAGTCAGGTTCCTAACAAAACAGAAAAAGATCTGCAATGAGAGGTGCGCAATTTGTACCCATGGGAATTCCAATGACCTGTTGATAAACAATGTTGCCAAAACGAACAAAATGTTGTCAAGCATGAAAGTCTCAATGACCAGTTACTTCTTGAAATTCTACTTAGCAACCCCATCTAAATATAGGCCAAATTATAATTACAATGTACTGAGCAGGCTAGACATTAGGTTCCATGGAACCTTTACAAATTTTTTTGATAAAACAATCGTTAGCATGACTGAATGTCATAAAACACTTGACGTCACAATGTTAAGTACACTTTAATGGCAACAACTTTGTTGATACGGTGTAGATTTGTAGGTGTTTCTTTTACGGAAGAAATGGGAGCTTTCATTCAATCATGATTAAAGAATAATAGGATCTTATATGAGACCATATTTAAGATAAGGGATATCTTCCACGAGTGTGAGAAATTCTATCTTTTCCCGAGTGTAATGAAGGAAAAAGATGTAGAATTTCTCATACAAGTAGAAGATATCCCAATCTTTAATTTTAGTTGAGTGTAAGAATCTATTTCTTCCGTAAAATACAATGAACAAACTGAAGGACAGTGAAATTTGCCATTCCTTGTGGATTTTCCAACTGTGAGGTCAAATAATTCACTGAGTTTATTATGGTAACAATTATGATGTCAAACAAATTTTAATGTTGGATTGGACGTTTGCCTGTGTAAGACAGCTTCACGTGACCCTGTCTTTTATGGGCTGTCTTACACGGGAAACAACCATTTACAGAAGAACAGGATATCTTTCACTCATGTAAGAAATGATACGTCTTTTCATCTCGTTTCCCCCCACTCAACCCAAGAAAAGATGAAATTTCTGACACTCATGAAAGATATTTAGATCTTTAATCTGACCTATGCAAGATCCTATTAGACTATGGATGTGCGTGTGAATTTTTTTAAGTAATATATTATTAATATTTCTATATTTGATTACAGTAATACAAGTATAAGACTATTACGGAGTGGAAGTGTTGAAGTCAGTACACATACTGGAACAGTATTCCATACATTAGATCCTGGAAAGTCTGGGAAAGTTTCTGCAGTCAATCCATGGAGTGTCAAATGTCAAAAAAGACTTATTTCAAAGATGAAGACTATTGACAAAGATAGTCAAACTTGTAGTATCCTTTTTAGTTCGCCTCAACGAAGTTGAGGAGGACTATTGGAGTACCCCTGGCGTCCGCGTCTACGTCTGCGTCTGCATTTAGGTATATATCTTGGTAACTATGAAGGGTAGGATATCTTGACAACTATGAAGGGTAGGATCATCAAACTTTGTATATAGATGCATCTTGGGCTATCTCAAAGCCTCCAAGAAAATTAGGTCTCTTTGACCTATATTTTCCGCTTGAATGACTTACATTTAAGTTTACGTCGGAGTTCAGATCTCAGTCACTATACATGGTAGGATCATGTAACCTTGCATATGCCTGCATCTCTGATGGTAGGTCAGCATCCAGGCAAAATTAGGTCTCTTTGACCTATATTTTCCGCTTGAACGACTTACATTCAAGTTTACGTCCAAGTTCAGATCTCAGTCACTATACATGGGAAGATCATGTAACATTGCATATGCATGCATCTCTGATGGTAGGTCAGCATCCAGGCAAAATTAGGTCTCTTTGACCTATATTTTCCGCTTGAACGACTTACATTCAAGTTTAAGTCCGGGTTCAGATCTCAGTCACTTATACATGGTAGGATCACGTAACTTTGCATATGCATGCATCTCTGATGGTAGGTCAGCATCCAGGCAAAATTAGGTCTCTTTGACCTATATTTTCTGCTTGAATGACTTTCATTCAAGTTTAGGTCCACATTCTGATCTCAGTCACTATGCATGTTAGGATCATGTAACCTTGCATATGCATGCATCTCTGACAGAAGCATCCAGGGAAAATTAGTTCACTTTGACCTATATTTTCTGCTTGATTGACTTACATCCAAATTTACTGAAGAGTTCAGATCTCAGTCACTGTACATGTTAGAATCATGTAAACTTCCATATGCATGCATCTCTGACAATGTGCCATAACGAGGCAAACTTTGTAATTGTTGATTACCTATGTTTTTAGCTCACCTGGCCAAAGGCCATGTGAGCTTTTGCCATCACTCGGCGTCCGTAGTCCGTCCGTTAACTTTTATTCAAAAATCTATCCTCTGAAACTACTGGGCTAATACTTACCAAACTTGGCCTGAATCATCACCAGGGTATGCACTTTCAAATTTGTGATTTTTATGTCTGTAGACCAAACAACATGGCTGCTGTTACTTAAAATAGAACGTAGGGGTAAATTGCTGTTTTTTTGCAAATTACTCGAAAACCGTTACAGATATCAAAAATTTGATATTGGTAAAAATGATCAGCATGATGAGATCTACCCACTGCAATTTTAAAGAAAATCTGAAAACCCATCTCGGAGTTATAGCCCTTTTTCCTTAAATTTTCAACATTTTTGCATTTTTTATTTCTAAAAGTGTAACAGATAGAGGTCAAGTGTAAATTGCAAAAATGTTCAGCATATCAAGATCTACCCACCCTGAATTTTTTAAGAAAATCCATAAACCCTTGTAGGAGTTATTGCCCTTTTTTCACCAAATTTTTAAAATTTTCTTATTTTTCGTCTTTTATTTCCAAAACTATAGAAGATGCAGGTTAAGTGTAATTGATAAAATGTTTGCCATGTTGTGGTGACTTCAAAACTGGTGTTGAAAATTGTTCATTAACTGCCATTTTCAAAATAGCCGCCAAAAAAGGCGGGAAAATTCAACATTGTCCAATTTCAATGAAATTTGGTTTCAAAATAGATATTGGTATTGCGACTTCAAAACCTCTGCTGAAAATTGTTCGTTGAATGCCATTTTTAAATGGCCGCCACAAAAGGCGGGAAAATTCAGCATTGTCCGATTTCAATGAAATTTGGTTTCCAAATAGGTTTTGATGTTGCATCTTCAAAACTGATGTTAAAAATTGTTTGTTGACCTCCATTTTCAAAATGGCTGCCAAAATTCAACAATGTCCGATTTCAATGAAATTTGGTTTCCAAATAGGTATTGATGTTGCTACTTCAAAACTGATGTTAAGAATTGTTCGTTGACCTCCATTTTCAAAATGACCTCCAAAAAAAGGCGAGAAAATTCAACATTGTCTGATTTCAATGAAATTTGGTTTTCAAAAAGGTATTGATGTTGCAACTTTAAAACTGATATTAAAAATTATTTGTTGACTGCCATCTTCAAAATGGCCGCAAAAACAGGCGGGAAATTTCAACATTGTCCTATTTCAATGAAATTTTTTTGTCCAAATAGATATTGATGTTGCGACTTCAAAACCGATGTTGAAAATTGTTGGATGACCGCCATTTACAAAATGACATCTCGATTTCAAAACTGGTGTCAAAAGTGGTCCTTAGCAAGAATGTTTTTTGTCAAAAAAGCCCAACAATGAAATGTAGTAAAACATGATCAGACTTTAAATACTGTTCAGAATATTGGTGGTGTTCGATGTCTGAAGATCAACTGTATAACTTACAATGTTACCATGATTGTTGCAACTGAGAGCCAGGTGAGCGTTACAGGCTCCTGAGAGCCTCTAGTTATCTTTTATCCAATGCTTTATGTTATCTGAAATATCTTCTCAAGTTATTACTTGTTAGTGGTAGTGAAAACCTCTTTTTCCTGCTATAATCCATTTCTCTGCAAATACTGATACAAATTAGAGGTCTTCACATTTAATATTGAGGGGCTGACCAGACATGATGGTCACTTGGCAGGTAAACTTGGTTTTAAATTGGACCATCTGTAAAATACACACAAAAATCGAGATGTTCATTTTGTGTACCCCTGGCAGGCTTTAATCTGTTGATATGCCTGCTAACAAAGGTTGTCAAAGGTATTTATTAGGATCATATGTTAAAATCTTCTTATGTGGAACTATATGCACACTTTGAAACGACAATTGTTCATGGCTATGCAAGGGTGAGCTTTTGCCATCACTTGGCGTGCATGGTCTGTCATAAACTTTTCATTCAAAGATCTTCTCCTCTTAAACCACTGGACCAATTGAAACCAAATTTGGTCACAACAGTCCTTGGGTTGTCCCCTTTGAAAATTGTATCTGGCAGGTCCGTACCTCATCCAAGATGGCCGCCAGCAAGGAACATAGTTTTAACATTTGACCCTATGGTAAAACACATTCAAAGATCTTCTTCTCAGAAACTACTAGTCCAATTAAAACCAAACTTAGTCACAATGGTCCTTAGATGGTCCCTTCCCAAAAAGGTTTCTGACATGTCCGTATCTCGTCCAAGATGACCGCCAGCGAGGAACATAGTTTTAACATTGGACCCTATGGGAAAACACATTCAAAGATCTTCATCTCAGAAACTACTAGTCAAATTAGAACCAAACCTAGTCACAATGGTCTTTAGGTGGTCCCTTCCAAAAAAAGTATCCAACAGGTCTGTACCTCATAAAAGATGGCCGCCAGCGGGGAACATAGTTTTAACATTGGAGCCTATGGGAAAACACATTCAAAGATCTTCTCAGAAACTACTAGTCAAATTAGAACCAAACTTAGTTTCAATGGTCCCTTCCTAAAAAGGTATCTGACAGTTCAGATTGTGTTGCTTGGGTCATTACCAGATCCAAGATGGCCACCAGTGGGGACATAGTTTATATAAGATTCCATTAAAAGAATTAGGTTTCTGAAACCACCAATCCAATTGGAACCAAACTTGATCACAAAAGTCCTTTGGTGGCCCCATTCAGAATTTGCATCTGGCATGTCTGCATCAAATCCAATGTTGCCTCTTGGAGGGAAAGAAGTTTAAACTCTGGAACCTATTAGAAATGCCATTAATCTCCTTAAATCAACCATTGTCCAGGTGAGCAATACAGGCTCTTGAGAGCCTCCTGTTAGAATTGTATCCAACTAGTCAACCTGGCAGCCAGTTAAAGTATTAGCTTATTCTAACAACCCAAAGTCATAAGAGAAATTTCAGACTCCCAGGAGCCTTTGTTTACTCCTTTAATGGATCTGCAACTTCACAATTAAATGTTTAAAATTTTAATTTCCTCCAGAATAATTTCATTCATATACAACATTTTGATAAAATTTATTGAACATTAATTATACAATTGATAAGACTGCAGTTATCTATGCTACTTTGGGAAATGTTAATAGGTTGACCAAATTGATAAAATGTAATTAAGATATAAAATCATGTTATTGGATAGCCTTAAACAGTAGTTCATATTGATTTAACCTTTCAGATTAAGAAGTGAAATTATTGTATTATTAACTCTTATTGATTTATCTATTATAATGCTGGTATACATGAAAATTATTGCTGACTTCAGGATACATATGATATTACCTGGTACAATGATTACTTGTTGTCTGTCACTATTCACTATTTTACAGATTTCAGTCAATATTATCAAGGTCAAAAATGTTCTCTTCAAAGAATTTCATATGTTACATGTCAGAAATTTCTATGCTGCTGAATTAGTTTCCCAAGAACATAGAATTGTTCCCATAAATGTGTTCTGTCTCTTCAAAAGATTGATTTTACTGATGAGAAGACCTGCCTCTGTATACATTGCTATATACACTTCTGGTTGCATTAAGTGCAATACAAAGTAAGCAACTCTGGCCTCTTAATCTTTTCAAAGCAAACTCCTCATTTAGGTATTTAGGGGGTAGGGGTAGATTCCTTTAAAGGACAGAAGGACATTTGTTTTTAGGGCCCAGCCATGAAATGGCAGCACCCTATAGTAATCAGCCTGTCCGTCCGTCCATCTGTCAGTCCGTCTGTCCATATGTCAGTCCGTCAGCATTTTTAGCTCACCTGGCTATAGCCAGGGTGAGCTTTTGCCATCACTTTTCGTCCGTCTGTCCGTCGTCCATCCGGCGTAATTTTTCATTCAAAGATCTTCTTCTCTGAAACTGCTGGGCCAATTAGAACCAAACTTGGCCACAATAGTCCTTAGATGGTCCCCTGCAAAAAAGTTGTTTTTCAGATCCGCTCTATATCCAAGATGGTCACCAGCGGGGATCATAGTTTTAACATTGGACCCTATGGGAAAACACTTTCAAAGATCTTCTCCTCTGAAACTACTGGGCCAATTGGAACCAAACTTGACCACAATAGTCCTTAGATGGTCCCTTTAAAAAAGTTGTTTTTCAGATCCTTGCTATATCCAATATGGCCGCCAGCGGGGATCATAGTTTTAACATTGGACCCTATGGGAAAACACTTTCAAAGATCTTCTCCTCTGAAACTACTAGGCCAATTAAAACCAAACTTGGCCACAATAGTCCATAGATGGTCCCCTTCAAAAAGTTTGTTTTTCAGATCCGCGCTATATCCAAGATGGCAGCCAGCAGGGATCATAGTTTTAACATTGGACCCTATGGGAAAACACTTTCAAAGATCTTCTCCTCTGAAACTACTGGGCCAATTAAAACTAAACTTGGCCACAATATACCTAAGATGGTCCCCTGCAAAAAAGTTGTTTTTCAGATCCGAGCTATATCCAAGATGGCCGCCAGCGGACATCATAGTTTTAATATTGGACCCTATAGGAAAACACTTTCAAAGATGTTAATTCTCCTCTGAAACTACTTGGCCAATTGAAACCAAACTTGGCCACAGTAGTCCTTAGATGGTCCCCTGCAAAAAAATTGTTTTTAAGATCCACGCTGTATTCCAGATGGCCGCCAGCCGGTATCATAGTTTTAACATTGGACCCTATGGGAAAACACTTTCAAAGATCTTCTCCTCTGAAACTACTGGGCCAATTGGAACCAAACTTGACCACAATAGTCCTTAGATGGTCCCTTTAAAAAAGTTGTTTTTCAGATCCTTGCTATATCCAATATGGCCGCCAGCGGGGATCATAGTTTTAACATTGGACCCTATGGGGAAACACATTCACAGATCTTCACCTCTGAAACTACAAGGCCAGTTGGAACCAAACACGGCCAAAATAGTCTTTAGGTTGGCCTTTGCAAAAACGTTTTTCTCAGGTCTGTGCTTTATCCAAGATGTCCACCAGCCATGGCCCAGGTGAGCAATACAGGCTTTTGAGAGCCTCTTGTTTATGATGTACTATAACTCAAGATTGCTTTCATTTTTGTCTCGTTGCGACGAAAGGCGCGGAAAGCAAGACATATGCGTACAAAGTACAATGAACATGCTAAGTTTTTGTTGATAGTTAAGTTTCTCAGCAAGTATTAGTGGTAGGTCAACGATATATGGTATATAGGTTTTTCTTAGGTAGTACATGATAGTCTGTCATATGGCTTTTGTCCTTGACCTCAATTTCACGGTCTAGTGAGCATGTTAAGTTTTTGTGATTAGGTCATTTCCTCAATAACTATAAGTAGTAGGTCAATGATATATGGTACATAGGTTGGGCTTGGATAGTATGTGACAGTCTGCTACATGATTTTTGTCTGTGACGTCAATTTCATGGTCCAATGAACATGTTAAGTTTTTCTCATTAGATCAGTTTCTCATTAACTATTCATGGTACGTCAATGATATTTGGTATGTTGGTTGGTCTCAAGAAGTACACAACGTTCTGTTATATGGTTTTTGTATGTGACCTCAATTTCATGGTCCAATGAGCATGTTAAGCTTCTTAGTATCTATTATTGGTAGGTCAATGATATTTGGTATGCGGGTTTGTCTTGGATAGTACATGACAGTCTGCCATATGACTTATATATGTGACCTCAATTTCATGGACCAGTGATCATTTTCAGTTTCCCAGTATCTATTAGTGGTAGGTCAATGATATTTGGTATTTGGGTTGGTCTTGATTAGTACATGACAGACTTCCATAAGATTTATGTTTTTGACCTCAATATCACGGTCCAGTGATCGTGTTAAGTTTCATAGTATCTATTAATGTAAGGTCAATAATATTTGGTAATTGGGTTTGTCTTAGATGGATCATGACAGCCTACTTTTTGACTTGACCTTGACCTCATTTTCAAGGTCTGGTGAACATGTTTGGTTTTTCAGTATCTATTAGTGGTAGGTCACTAATATTTGGCATTTTGGTATGGGTGGTACATGACAGTATATTGCTTTTGTCAATTACCCTAATTTCACGTTCTAGCGAACATGTTATGTTTTTCCGATTAAGTCAGTTTGAGTTTTCACATCAATTTTGCGAACAAATAGGGACGGGCGAGACATCATATAGGGTCCACTCTTGTGAGTCACTGAATATCTATTATCATTGATTCTCAAATCATTTCATTAAGGACTTATCAGTGACTCTCAAGTTATTTCATCAGGACTTATCATTGATTGTCAAGTCTTTCATCAGGACTTATCATTGATTCTCAAATCATTTCATCAGGATTTATCATTGATTCTCAAGTCATTTCATCAGGACTTATCATTGATTCTCAAATCATTTCATCAGGACTTATCATTGATTCTCAGATCATTTCATCAGGACTTATCATTGATTCTCAAGCTATTTTATCAGGACTTATCATTGATTCTCAAGTCATTTCATCAGGACTTATCATTGATTCTCAAGTTATTTCATCAGGACTTATCATTGATTCTCAAGTCATTTCATCAGGACTTATGTCATTTCATCAGGACTTATCATTGATTCTCAAGTCATTTCATCAGCACTTATCATTGATTCTCAAATCACTACATCAGGACTTATCAGTGATTCTCAAATGAATTCATCAGGACTTATCATTGATTCTCAAATCATTTCATCAGGACTTATCATTGATTCTCAAGTCATTTCATCAGGACTTATCATTGATTCTCAAGTCATTTCATCAGGACTTATAATTAATTTTCAAGTCATTTCATCAGGACTTATCATTGATTCTCAAGTCATTTCATCAGGACTTATCATTGATTCTCAAGTCATTTCATCAGGACTTATGATTAATTCTCAAGTCATTTCATCAGGACTTATATCATTTTATCAGGACTTATCATTGATTCTCAAGTCATTTCATCAGGACTTATCATTTATTCTCGGATCATTTCATCAGGACTTATCATTGATTCTCAAATCATTTCATCAGGACTTATCATTGATTTTCAAGTCTTTTCATCAGGACTTATCATTGATTCTCAAGTCATTTCATCAGGACTTATCATTAATTCTCAAATAATTTCATCAGGACTTATCATTGATTCTCAGGTCATTTCATCAGGACTTGGGACTTATCATTAATTCTCAAATCATTTCATCAGGACTTATCATTGATTCTCAAGTTATTTTATCAGGATTTATCATTGATTCTCAAGTCATTTCATCAGCACTTATCATTGATTCTCAAATCACTTTATCAGGACTTATCATTGATTCTCAAATGATTTCATCAGGACTTATCATGGATTCTCAAATCACTTCATCAGGACTTATCAGTGATTTTCAAATGATTTCATCAGGACTTATCATTGATTCTCAAATCATTTCATCAGGACTTATATGGAATTTAAAAGTGTTATTCCCAGTATCAGAACTTGGTTTGAAATGCATAGTTGCCAGGGCTATTGAGGAAACAAAAAAAGAGATTCTTTTGCATGTAATTTCTTTTTGACTTTTGTAACATCAACTCAACATGCTCAAGTTGACAATTTTTCATTTCTACCATTTTAAGAATGATAAATGATAAAACTTTCTAAAAGGCCCCTTTCCCCCAGTCCCCCTAACACACATATGCACACAATTTTAAGACTGATCAGATATCTTAAAAACAGTAGTGATCTCACATATCAAACCATATCTACTGTTATT
>MJUU01000764.1:29027-41174 GCA_002080025.1 Modiolus philippinarum
AGGGTACATTATTTGTCCGGATAACTCCTCCTACAGTTTATAAGATAGGAAGTTTACAGGGTACTCAATTTGCCCGGATAAATCCTGCTACAGGTTTTAAGATATTTTACAGGATGATTGTTCATCTGTAAGAGATGTGCAAACTACTTGGATTTCAATTTTTTGATAATTTTTAGATAATGCAGGAAAATCCTAAATGTGGGGGCGTGGGGTATGTGAGCTTGCTCACTAAGGTTCTTTAATTTTTCCAAGTTCTTGTGACAGATAAATGATTGGGTGACATTACTCAAAATATTTATTATTTTCTACTATGAAGATAATAAAAATATCTCTTATCCAATCTGATGATAAGAGTACTGATAGAACTGATCTGATGCAATAATTGGGTGTGAAAGTTGTTTTACTTATTGATAATGCCTGATTTGTTGTGGGTGTCCTATGGGTAACCTCTGTGTTTGCATCTAAACACAATCATCTCTTTTCATGATTTAAGTTTTCAATTGATATCACAATTTATAGATACATACATGTACATGTATTAATTTCTCAGAAGTTCTTCTTGACTGCTACATGGGGGCATAAGTGTTTCACAAAACACATCTTGTTTTTATTATTACTTCTTTGTCTTAATATATTGAAGATAATAGACAAAGGGTTGGAGTTTTTTATTAAAAAAAATAGTCAGCATAGAAGATCTACATCGCCTATAATTTTGAAGAAAATTTGAATAAACATGTAGGAGTTATTGCCTTTTTTTCCTTGAATTATCACGATTTTTATAGTTTTTATACGACCACAAAAAATTTGAGGTCATATAATGGTATGGCACTGTCGTTGTCGTCGTCCGCGTCGTTGTCTGTAGACACTGTTGATTTTGGTAAATAACTTAAGTTCTAGTTAATCAATCCCTATAAAATTTTAACACAATGTTCTTTGGCACAGAAGAAGGACAATGTTTGGTTTTTGATTTTGTGGCCCCTCCCATTTTTAAAAAGGGGCCAAAAGGGGCAAAATTGGGTGTTTTAACAGAATTGGCTGTAGTTTTATTATTTATCAGATTTTGATGGGGTTTCTTGCAGTGTGCTCCTGAGGAAATTTCCAATCAGCAATATGGCAACGGATTGCACGTTGCATGTACCGTTCATGAGATAAATGGGGCCCAAAAGGGGCAAATCACAAAAATTTTATTATTTTATTTATTTCTAGTCCAATTTAGATGTAGTTTTTAATGTATTCCTTATGAAAAATTAAATGGCAGGTAACTATTAGATTTTTGATAACTTGTTTCTTTTCTGAGCTATGAGGGGCCAAAATTGCAAATGTGCAGACTATATAAAATTTCTTTTTTCATCGGATTTCGGTGGAATTTTTTTTATATTCCTCTTCTATTAAGCTTTCAGTAGTATGCCAAACCTGTTGGAAATCCATTAGAATCATCTTCTCCTCTGAAACAGCTTGAACAATTTTGACTAAATTTACGCATGATTGTCCCCTGATGGTCCTCTTCAAAGTTTTTGTGATTTTCATGTTCCTACCTCATCCAAGATTGCTGCCAGTGGTGAACATAGTTTAACATACCAGTAGGTCCCTATGGGAAATGCATTTGAAGATCTTCCCTAAAACTGCTTGAACAATTTTAATTAGATTTGAGCATAATAGTCTTTTAGTTGTCTCCTTTTAAGTTCATGATTTTTATATTCCTACCTCATCCAAAATGGAGCACTTTGGGGAACATAGATTAACATAGGACAAGGAATAAAACCATTCATGTGAACCTCTAATTCACATTATGTCCAGTAAATAAAGACCCATTTTTACATAGTTCGCCTCAATGAAGTTAAGTTGAGGGGACTATTGGATATTGGAGTACCCTTGGCTTCCCCATCTGCATCCACATTTAGGTATATATCTTGGTAACTATGAAGGGTATGGTCATCAAACTTTGCATACAGATGCATATTGGGCTATCTCACAGCCTCAAAGAAAATTCGTTCTCTTTGACCTATATTTTCTGCTTGATTGGCTTTCTTTCAACTTGGTCTGAGTTGATATCTGTACATGTAACTTTATGTCTGAGTTCAGATCTAAGTAACTGTACATGGTAGGATCATCTAACCTTGCATGTATATGCATTTATGGTGGTAGGTCAGCATACAGGTAAAATTAGGTCACTTTGACCTATATTTTCCGCATGGTCGACTTACATTCGAGTTTACGTCTCTAAGTAACAGTACAAAGTAGGATCATCTAACCTTGCATGTGCATGCATCTTTGGCGGTAGGTCAGCATCCAGACAAAATTAGGTCACCTTGACCTATATTTTCCGCATGATCGATTAACATTCAAGTTAACATCCGAGTTCAGGTCTCAATTATAACTGTAAATGGTAGGATCATCTAACCTTGCATGTGTTTGCATCTTTGGAGGTAAGTCAGCATTCAAGCAGAATAAGGTCACTTTGGCCTATATTTTCCTCATGATCGATTTACATTAAAGTTTTAATGTTTGATTTCAGATCTCAATAACAGGATCATCTAACCTAATCTTTGATGTTAGGATAGGTAACTTTTACCTGTATTTTCAACTCGAGTGATTAACATTCAAGATTATGTCAAAGTTCAGATCTCAGTCTTTGTACATGGTAAGATAGATAATCTAACTTTTGTATGCATGCATCAGGGATGGTAGGTCAGCAACCTGGATTTTTATTTAAAGTTACATAGTTGTAGTACATGTATATATTCTGAAGATGTGTATGAAGTAATATGGTTGTTGTTGGAAATAAAGAAGGGGAAACAATTCACCAACATGTGTATTTTTATTGAAAAAGTGGGCTGCATCTTGTCAGTCATGTCCTAAGCAGCTGTTTTGATTTTGGAGGAATGTTACAAACTATGGTTTCTATTCAAAAAGGGAGATAATTGATCAAATTTTTAATGTGAAAAAAGAAGGAGGTAGCTTTTAAGTGCATGTGCTCCTAAACTGCTGATGGATTTTTGCTGAAAATTTACAGCTGCAATATATTAACTTATGATATGCAAGAAGTGATATGGTTGTTGTTAAAATTGGATAAGGGAGATAATTCCACTTAACTTTGGAAAATAGAAAATGGCAGTGCAGGGAATACCCTTTATGGCCTTGCAGCAATCACTTTTAATTCACGTTTGGTGAACACATGCATATGCATATAAGATTTTCCTCAATGGCTTGTTTATATACGTGTGTTGCAACAATGTAGATTGATGTGAAACAGTTGCACATAAGATATGTGCTTTGTGTGCTGAATTTAACAAAACAAATTTTCCGATATCGGCGAGAAGCCATTTGTCTTGAAGTTACCATTCAGAGTTGTCCAAAAATTTGGTTTAGCTGTATTGTTTTCACAAAAGTGTCTTATAAAAAGTCATTTTAGATCAACATTTATGTTGTGTTTTTCATAGACCTTTATTCATTTTTGGCCGGGTTGCACGGAGTGCAAATCCGGGTTATAGTATGGTGAATGTCGGGCAGATGGGCGGGCGGCGTGCGGGGGGAAATGGGAAACTGATTTTGTGAAATCAACTCCTCCTACAGTTTTCATCCAACATTTTTGAAACTTCACAAACGGTTTCTATATATATTGTAGATGTGCACCTCCCTTTTTGGAATTATTTTCAAAATTTTTTCCTATTTTTACAGACTTTGGAACTTAGTCATTTTTTATCATCATTTTCAACAAAGGGTACCTATTTTGTGAAATCAAGTCTTCCTACAGTTTTCAACCTACATCTCTGAAACTTCACATAATGTTTTTATATATATTGTAGATGTGCACCTCCCTTTTTGGAATTATTTTGAAAATTTTTTCCTATTTTTACTGACTTTGGAACTTAGTCATTTCTTTAATCGACATTTTCAACAAAGGGTTCCTATTTTGTGAAATCAACTCCTCCTACAGTTTTCAACCTACATCTCTAAAACTTCACAAACTGTTTCTATATGTATTGTAGATGTGCACCTCCCTTTTTGGAATTATTTTGAAAATTTTTTTCCTATTTTTACTGACTTTGGAACTTAGTCATTTCTTTCATCGACATTTTCAACAAAGGGTTCCTATTTTGTGAAATCAACTCCTCCTACAGTTTTCAACCTACATCTTTGAAACTTCACATAATGTTTATATATTTTGTAGATTTGCACCTTCCTTTTTGGAATTATTTTGAAAATTTTTTCCTATTTTTACGGACTTAGGAACTTAGTCATTTTTTATTGACATTTTCAACAAAGGGTACCTATTTTGTATAATCAACTCCTCCTACAGTTTTCATCTCTGACCTTTGAAACTTCACAGATTTCTATATATTTTGAAAATGTGCACCTGACTTTTTAGAATTATTTCCAATATTTTTTATTTTTTCTGGCCTTTTAACTTGGTCATTTTTTATCAACATTTTCAACATATTCTATACACAGATCCATTAGGGAACCTATGAAACACTTTATAGCTAGAAACACCAAAACGCAACCCGGCCATTTGAGTCTTTGACCCATTTTTATATGCTATTAAAAATAAAGAAAATTTAAACTTTAAAAAATATTCAGCATACCAAGACCTTACAGGTTCTGCAATTTGGAAGAAAATCTGATGACCAATATAAGACTTATATTAATTTGTCTTAACCAGGAGGAAAGTTGCTTTAAGCGGGAAACATGCATACAAAGTATGAAAAGGATGTCAGCAGCATTTATCAAGAACCTTTGATGCAGTAACATTATGTTTGGTCCATTGGTGCTGTCCAATGGACATGAAGCCATGTGACCTTGACCTATGAAGCCATGTGACCTTGACCTCTGTTTAAGAAAAGTTTCTCAGCAACTGTAATTGGTATGTGCAATGATTTTTGGTATGTCGGTTTGTTAAGGCTAGTACGGTACAGTCTGTCATGTGGGCTTTTCCCTTGGGCTCAGTTTCATGGTCAAATGACTTTTGATTAAATAAGTTTCTCAGCACCTCCAACTGCCAATAATTCTTAAGCACACCTCCTTAAAAATTGTATCTGACAAGTCTGCCTGTCATCCAAGATGGCAACTAGTTTAGAAAAAAGTTAAAAATTGTACCATTTGGGAAAACAATTCAGTTTAGGTCTACTCTGATATCACAAGGCCAATATCACCAAAACTTGTCATAATAGTTTTAGGTGGTCTCCTTTAAAAATTGTGTCATACAGGTTTGCATGCCACCCAAGATTACCACCAGTGGGAACATAGTTAGACACAATGGGAAAACCATTCAAAAGTTTTCTGCTTTGAAACTATGTGGCCGTGTATAACCAACCTTAGGCACAATGGTATTTAGATTATTCTCTTGAAGAAAGGTGCCTGGCAGGTTCGTACTTTATCCAAGATGACTACGAGTGGAGCAAAAAGTTTGACATCGGAAAGTATGGAAAATATTCAAAGATCTCCACTGAAACCGCATGACACATTAGAACCAATCTTGGTCATAACAGACTAAGGGGGGTTTTAAAAATTTTCTGGAAGATCTTCATCCTTTCCAAGATGCTAGCCAGCAGGAAAAATAACTTAACACTGAACCTAATATGAAACTATTCAAGGAACATCTCTGAAGCAACTTGCCCATTTATCACCAAACTTAGGTACAATCTGCTGCACATAAAGTATTAGTCAGGCAACTCGTCCAAGATGGCACTAGCTGGGAACATATTCTAACACTTGACTTGATAAAAATGCATTGAAATATTTCTCTTTGATACCAATAGGCCATTTTGAACCAGATGTGGTAAGTTGTTTTGGAACAATCCCTTCAAAAACTGAGTCTCTCAGATTCTTAATGTACCCTATTAGAAAATTATTCAAAGGTCTTTGCCCCTTAATATACTAAGCCTTTTTTACCAAACAGCAGATGCTCCCATTCAAAAAGTGTACAGCAATTTATACCTGTTTCAAGATTGCCATCGATGGGGAATGTAGTTTAACATTTGATCCACATGCAGAAACACATTCAATTGAACACAATAGTCTTTGGTGATCTCTAAAAATTGAATTGGACAGGTCTGCACTTCATCCAAGATGGTTTACATTACATGGTCCCCTGCAAAAAGCCAGCACTTAATCCAAGGTAGCTGCCAGTGAAATATAGAAACTTTTGAGACCTAATATCATTGTTTAAATTAAGGCCTTTTAAATATAAAGATTTACTGCACTGTTTATGTCAGCCGTGGTCCAGGTAAGTGATTGCCTCTGGTTATTCCTATGAATATTTGAATGTAATTACATACTTCGTTCTCAAATAAAGCAGCAAAGATTACAGCCAGTATCTGATAATACATTTTTATTGGTTGGCCTCATCAAAGTTGAGGGGGTCTGTTGGAGTATCCTCGGCATCCACGTCTTTGTCTGTGTCCCTGTCCACATTTGGGTCTTTATCTTGGGAACTATGAAGGGTAGGTTCATCAAACTTTGTATGCAGGTGCATCTAGGGTTGACTCAATCTCCGGGTAACCCATACATAGGGAATCAAAGAAAAGTCAAAGTCAAATTATCTCCCTTTCCTGGTTTCAGACAATAATTATATTCCTTCATACACATCTCCATATAATGTCCTTCCTTTGTATAAAGTTTCATCAAAATCCTTCCAGTGGTTTAAGAGGCGTTGCGCTTACAAGAAGTGTGGACAGACTGATAGACAGACAGACGAACAGACACACAGATAGGGTAATTCCTATATACCACCCCTCCAAACTTTGTTTGCAGGGGGTATAAATATATAAGTCTCCTAAACAAGGTTGAAGATTTATTGTTTTTGATGTGTTTCTTTTTAAGCTATAGCCATCACTTCCTGTCTGTTGTTCATCAACTTTTTCATCATCTCCTTTGAAACCACAGAACCTGCAATTTGCTAGAAAAGAGTCCGGAAACTGACATTTTACCAAATTTTCTTAGTCCAAGGCTAAGAACTCCATCAAAAATCAGTGGACCTAAACCAAACTCAAACTTGGTCTGTAACTCATAGAGGTTGACTCACAAACTAATATATATCAGATCAATACCTGCAAAGGTTAAGAAAAAAAAGGAAAACTGATATTTTACCAAATTTTCTAAGTCAAAAATCAGTGGACCAAAACAAAACTTAAACTTGATCTGTAACTCATAAAGGTCGACTCACATACCAAATATCAGATCAATACCTGCAACAATTTAGAAAAAAGTACAGAAAACTGATGCGGGACTGACAGATGGACAGGCGGATGGACTGAGTGCAAACCTAAAGTCCCCTTTGGCTATAGCCAGTAGGGGAATAATAACTATGACCACATCACATACACCTGGAAATCGCCATGGAAAGTATGTTAAAAGGAGCCAATACTTTGCTTATGCATCAAAGGTTTCAGAATACTGAAAATCATATTAAAGACTGCATTTTGCACCAATCTACCCTGCAACAATTCAAGATAAAACTGTCTTAATTTATAATTGGAAAGTTCCTTTAAATTGAGTGGTAGTCAAAATTAGGGTAGGTTCATCAAACTTTGTATGCAGGTGCATCTAGGGTTGACTCATCCAACAAATCACAAGCTCACAGACCATGGATGCAGAGTAATTCTAATATTTACAAATCCATAAATAGCATAAATAATTTGAACATATATTTACATTTTATATTAAAGAAATAAACATCAAAAATCACAGTTATTTTTAGCTACTTTTAACATGTTTGATTGTAATTAGTGAAGGTTTATTTTACTATTCCATTGGTAAAGGTCCATTATCGTCTGCCATATCGGAGTTCTCTGATTCTATTCCTTGCATTGAATGATATCGCTGAACTACCATTGGCCAGTCAACAACATCTTCTATTCTTTGTGGTCCATGGTGACCTGTTACACGTAAGAATCCATCTGGAATAATGAAGGGAATAGGATTTATACTGGTTTTAATTTAAAGTCAGATTGAGGAGCAATTGGCTGATGATCGAGAACTCAAAAATATCATTAAACAATCCTTGCTAAAGTAGTTGTCATCTTCAAAATTTAAATAGAAAAATCCTCTACATCATAAATTTTGCTGTCATATCTATGAAGCAATTAGGTATTTCTGCCAAGGAACATTTGAAAAAATTTCATGAAGTTTCACAACACACTGTAGTTTTTTTTTAAACAACATATGCTATACAAATTGGTTCAAACTATGATTTAATCTTTGGAAATAATTGTGTTTATGGTTGCTGCATGTAAATTGACCCTATTTACTATGAAGTGCATAATTAACACAACCCAATGTATAAGTGATCCTAAAGAAAAAAGGGAAAAGAAATTACTATATTGACTATGTTGAAAATGTTACAAAATCTTTAAGAAGTTAAAAAATTCAAATTATTCCTCTATGATAAATTAAATGAAAACAAAATTTATTTTGTGCATTAAGAAAAGAAAAAAAAACACTTGTGGGTATACATTGTTTGCAAAAACTGGTAGCCAAAAAATAATATTTTAGTTATAGTGTCTGGTTCAAAAGACAAAGATGCATCTTTTTGTTGACATTTTGTCAAAAGATCAAAAGTTTTGCTCTCAAATTTCTTACAAAAGCATTAACTGAAAACTGTTAATCAAAATTTCTTTTATATTTTGTAAACTGTTAATCAAAATTTCTTTTATATTTTGTAAACTGTTAATCAAATTTTTTTTATATTTTGTAATGCAAAGAAAAGGAAACTAAAATTTTACTTAAATGGTATAAATCAGATTTTAGAGCACTTATCTACTCATTTAATGTGATGACAAGAAGTATCATCAATTTTGTTTGTGATGGGAGTGATTTTATATTTAAAATTTCATACCCTCAGGAGCTACTTGTGTATTACGCCTGACAACATTTCTGAGCCAGCCAACAGAATTATGGGCCAAGAGATCCACAGATCGAGAGTCTGACAAAGCATCATTGTCATCGTCTTCAATGTAATCTTGAGCTTGTACTGAGCATAATTTACCTAGAAAATGACATTTATAAATTGTAAAGAATGGCATTTAGTGAAGGTAATAAAAATGTACGTATTGTAATGTCCTGGATCATAATATTTACAATGTCATATTCTATAATCCAGCGAACCATTTTTATTGCCATGTATATTTTCCTTTTAAGAGCATTCATGAAAAAATTTATGGGTGTTCCATGGAACACTTGTGTCGCCTGCACTACAGAAGAGCCATTTTTGGCCCAGTGAACCTCTAAAATCACAAAAATTAAAATTTTAAGTGTCATGTGCACGGCTAGATTAGGAGAAAACCATATTCTGCAAATTTGTTTAGAATGTGAATACAGTTATACAGTTTTGGGGACTTGCAGATAACAAACTGAATTAATGAATGAGCTATGGTGGCTTGGCAAACCTCTTAAATCTGTAAAATCAAAATTTTAAGTATAATGTGCACAACCAGATCTGATAAACAACATTTACTGGAGGTTTGGTTGGAGTCTGACAGACATTTGTGAAAGAGTCAAAGATTAACAACCCAAATTAACAAATGAGCTTTTTTGGCTCACTGAACCACTAAAATCTGTAAACTCAAAATTTTTGGTATCAGAGGCACAAGAAGATCATGTGAACAACATATCCTGAAAGTTTGGTTGGAATTGGACAAGCAGTTTTGAAGGAGTTGCAGATTCAAAAACCGACAGACTCACAAATGAGCAATTTTGACTCTGTGAACCTCTAAAATCTGTAAATTAGAAATTCTAAGTATCAGGTGCACATCTACACCAGTTGAACAACATATTCTGAAAGCTTGGTTGGAATTGGATTAGCAGTTGTGAAGGAGTTGCGGATTCAAAAACCAGCACTCACAAATGAGCAATTTTGGCTCTGTGATCCCCCAAACCTATAAAATCAAAATTCTAAGTATCAGGTGCAAAACTAAGCTAAGTGAACAACATATCCTGAAAGTTTGGTTGGAACTGGACAAGCAGTTTTGAAGGCGTTGCGGATTCAAAAACCGACAGACAACGCAGGACGACGATGACGCAAGACGACGTATAGTAATCCCTATGTGTCGACTCTGCTTACAGCAGGCAACACAAAAATAGTGATTTCAATACATGTACAATCAAGTTCAGTATACTTTTTAATGAAATAATTTCATTTTGAAGAAATGTATACCATGTGTTATAATCAAAGTGAATATAATGATTAGAATACACACATACCGTTATTTTGTCAGATGCCCAAGAATGATGCACAGTTTTAAACCCTGTTCTACCTTAACACATTTGGATAGTATTGACTTTACTTTGAAAAAAATCAGTGCTTTCACATGTCAACTATGCTTACTTTAGGAACAGTATTTTGTTTTAAAGTTATGGTTTACATTTTCTGTTTTGTGATATCATTGATGCATTTGGAAAACTGGTGAAATCTCATGAAAGATCGGATAGAATTTGAGGCAAGGCCATAAAAGAACACCCTGCACCCCTACTTCCTATAAAAAAAAAAGAAGAAAAGGCCAAATTATCTTCCCTTTCTGGTGTCAAACAATAATTATATTCATTCATGCAGATCTGTTTATAGTATCCAATTCTTCCTTGTTTTGAATTTTCATCAAAATCATTTTATTAGGTTAAGAAGAGATGAACTTACAAAAAATGTGGACAGACAGAGTGGACAGACAGACAGAAAGGTGATTTTCAATACCCCTTAACTTCATCGGCTTGGGTATAAAGTGGAATAAATTGAAAAATATAAACATACACATATCAACCTGATTTACCTTTGTGCTTGCACACCACACGACAATAAGCAAACAGCTTGGTAAACAAATTAAGTGGTGCTGGTGTAGCTGAAGTCTTATTCATATTCCTAATCAGTTTAGCACGTCCAAATTTCCATTCTGTATCGGATTGTTGTTGTATTCTCTGGTATGTATCAGACATCATAGCAATTAATAAATTGATTAACACAATTAGCGTCACCACCATGTAAGTGCCAAATACAATCTTTGATAAAATAATTACCCACTCAGGACTACGATAAAGTGTGGGTAATGAATCTGGATCAACCAGTCCAAATAACGAGAAAAATAATAGTTCAAATGTATCGAGTGGTGTCATATATGTCACTGGTTCCCCATTTCCTAGTCCATTACCAAGGGTTGCATTTACTTGTTTCGGTGCATACACTGGTTGATATATGGCCGCAAGGTGTAACGTAAATCCCAGCATAAATATAAGTAATATCACAAGAAACCTTGTCAAGTCCTTCAATAAGTCTCTGATAATAATTGCCCATGGTCCAAATAAATGGTGAAATGACAAAAAGTCCAGTAACTGAACAAAACTCATCAGTAATGCCCAGGCTAAAATTTGATTTCTGATATATAACAATATTAGTCTAGTGTCATATGAAAATGCAAAGGCAATAACATGTAGGGATATTCCTATAGCACTAACAGCTATTGATATGACTTTTAACCACCCAAGGCCTCCACGGTCGCCAGGATTTGTAAGTTCTGACACAAGTAATCCTGATAACCATGCAAGAAGTAACCACTCGTACCAGTGTGGTATCAATGATGCTGACTGCCATATGGGTGTCAATGGATACACAACAGTCAAACAAAACAACAACATTAAATATATATGTGAGACAAGATATGCCATGAATTTGATAATTGGAACTTTGTTGTATCTTTGTTTCAATGGTAAAGATATAATTAACCACACTGGCGGAACAAATAAAAATATCAAGAATATCATGACAATTTTCCATGTTGTCCATTTTAAATTACCCATCCACACATCTGACAAGTACTTCTGCACAGAAGGATGGGAGACAACCTCCTTTTGTTCATTTTCGATCAACACATCCAAAAATGGAGTGCCATGGCTATCAACTGATTTCAGGATTTGTCCAGCACTGTTTGAACTTGCAGCTATTGCAGTCAACTCAGTTGCCATGTTTTCACAATAATCGCCAGCAACCATTAGATCACGTGACCTCTCTTTCTCTTTGATTGCTAGCAGACGGAAACTACTAGACATTTTGGCAGCAGTATCAACAGGAGCAGGAGATAAAAGGATGAATTCCTCTAAACATTTGTTCTTTGTTAACTTTCCACAAACCATCAGATCAAACACAAACTGAAATATAAATTTACA
>MJUU01000765.1:0-39219 GCA_002080025.1 Modiolus philippinarum
CAGTAATTTCGCTCTGTTGACAAAATCGATGTACAAACTACAGGCACGTCAATAGCGAATGAGTTGTGAAATGTACACGCCATATGCCGGAGAAGTTTGAATATTACTGAATATTACTGCTCAAAAACGGGAAGTTCACTATTGGAAAGTCGAAATCATCACGCTTGTCGTAAAGTTTTGTTTTCAGATGTCCAGAGTTGTCAATGTAGAGGTATAGGTCCAGATATGATGCTGATGATGGTGTATCAGTGGTCTCTTTAATTTCGAGTTCATTTGGGTATATAAGATGAAGGTTATCCTTAAATTGAGGATTTTTCAATGAAAGAACATCATCTATATAACGGAAACTGAAATAAAAGGTTGTCTTTGTTCTGAACTAGCCTTTGTATGAACCTGGCTTCATTCGAATAAAGAAACAAATCTGCTAAAAGTGGCGCATAATTAGTCCCCATAGGTATCCCTATTGTCTGCTGGAAAACTTGTCCTCCAAATTCCACAAATATGTTATCAATCAAGAATTCCAGCATTGCAATGACATCCTCCTCTGTATACTTTTTGTGTGAATCAGTATGATGTTTAACAAAATAGACCCCAGCTTTACCTATCACTAAATATGAATATCTTCTTTCACCCTTTTTAGTACAGAAAGACTGATGTATTGACTTTAGCTTATCGTGTGGAAGAGTAGTATATATAGTAGAAAAATCAAATGTTTTTACACTGTTGCAGTGGTTGAGTTCAGTTGAAGATAGGTATTCTAATAAGTCTTTTGAGTTTTTGAAAATCCGCATCTGATTCACTCCACTTGTTGAGTATACTTTATCACTATATATCTTGAGACCATCTTTGACTGCAGTAATTAATGAGGTGAGGAGCTTAGAAAGGGGATTTGTTGTGCATTTGGCAGACCCAGCAATGTATCTCTGTTTGTGAGGGCATTTATGTTATTTGGGTACCCAGTAAATACAAGACAGGTTGTTGTTCTCTTGTAAACATCTTCATTCTTATAATATGTTGATATAAAGCGTGCACTTCTAGGACCATATGGACCTTTTTGGGTTCCACACGGGAACCCTGAAAAGATATTTTTCTATTGTATTCTTCAGATTTCTTTCACGCGAAAAGTATTCACGTTTCAACAAATTGGTCAACGTGAAAAGGTTTATTTTGAGATTGTGATTAAAATAATGCAGACGATTTGACATTATGTTACATGACAAAAATAATCAGTGATTGAAATGTCACATACATGAAAAGAACGTACGCAACTGATTATTTTATTTCCACCATTCAAGGGATAAGGAAATTACGTGAAACGTAGATCAATTTATTGAATAACAGTCAGTAATATATCAGTTATATCGCAGTGATGAAAAGTTATATATATATATATATATATATATATAGATAAACACAAATAATTGATGATCACATGATAGCTACAGCTGAACTTAAAGCAACTAATAATCATAAAAGCATTCCTACTATGTATTGGCTTCCTACACTACAAAAAAATTCTTTCAAATTTCGTTTTATTTCGGCATCAAGTAAATGTTCAACTACACATATTTCTGTTTTATTGTCCAGTGCACTTACTACCATAAAAAATCTCGTCATCAACTTTAGCAACAAATGTTATGAATACAGTGGAATTAACTACTTTTGGAGTGTTAAAAATTCGGTAGAAGTTTTGGAAAGACTTCCATCTGTTAATGAAGCAAACTCCTCCGTCGATAGCTATGATTTTTCTAACCTTTATACTACATTACCGCATACACTCATCAAAGAGAAATTTTCGTATTTGATCAAATGGTCCTTCAAAAAATCAGGATGTACGTACAATTGTTGCAATACATTTAAATCGTTCTTCAGTGACGACAAACATGACAAATATACCAACTGGACTTGTCAGGATATGATAAAAGCATTAAATTTTCTTCTTGATAATATTTTTGTTCGTTTCGGTGATACAGTCTATCAGCAAAAAATAGGTATTCCTATGGGTACCAACTGTGCACCTCTCATAGCAGATTTATTTCTTTATTGCTACGAGTCACAATTCATGGCAAAAATTCGAAAAGACCCTTCTAAACAGCATTTAGTGGATAAATTTAACAATACATATAGATATTTGGACGATATTTTGGCTTTAAATAATCCTGAATTTTCTAAATTTACAGATGAAATTTATCCTGCAGAACTTACTTTAAATAAATCCAATAGCAGCAGTGATTATACTCCTTTTCTTGATCTTGATATATCAATAAATCAAGGAAAGTTGAACACTAAGGTTTATGATAAAAAGGATGATTTCTCATTCCCTAAAGTCAATTTCCCCTATCTCGACGGCGATGTTCCGTTAGCCCCTTCTTACGGGGTCTACATTTCACAACTTGTTCGATATGCACGAGTATGTAGTAATGTTTCTGACTTCAACGACCGAAATCTTTGTCTCACTGAAAAACTTCTGCATCAAGGGTTTAGATATCATAAATTGATAAAAACATTCTCTAAATTTTATTATAGATACATTGACTTATTAAGAAAATTTGGTTCTACATGCAGGGCTCTTATACATCAGGGCATTTCACATCCAAACTTCTATGGNTTTACTTCTGGTTTTTGTTGGCAAAAATATTGATCATCTCCTAAATGCTTTACACCATAACTAAATTTAAACAATTTTTCATATTGGCAGTATTTGGCATTGCACAATATCATGTTCTTCTTTCATAATTGATGATGTTGTTATACCAAATCTATTTAGAAGTATTTCAATTGAAATTTCATATGTAAGAAGGCTTGATGTCATAGTCAACGGAAATTATGTACTTAGCTAGCTGTCAGTAACTGCGATCATTTGTCCGGACAGTACCTGTGTGTATTGTCTTCATGTTTTATGTACTTCATTGAAAGGGTACTCGTCTTGATAAGTTGGACTTTTTTCTAGTTTGATTTTTACTGTGAGTCTTTTTGTGTATTTGTTTTTAGCCATTCACCACACATAGGGAGAGGGTTTGGATCCAAGAAAACGAGTTAAACCCCACCGCAATTTTTGCGCCTGTCCCAAGTCAGGAATATGTTGGTCATTGGCTTGTCCTTGTCTTCTTATAAAATTTTAGTTTCTTGATATTTGGGTTATTTGTTTCCATTGATTTATTCACTTTTTTTTTATCTTTTTGGGGAAATTTAGGGCCAACTATATGGTGTGAGGTTCTCACTGTGTTGAATATCATATGGTGACCCCTAGATGTTTTGTTTTTGGTCGTTTTAACCTGGATATGGGATGTTGTCTCCTTGACATTTACCCCATTTCCTTTCCTTTTCATATATAGAATTAACCAGGAAAATGACATGTTGGAGATTGAGTGAAATATACAATATACATATTTCTGTTTTAATGGTTAATGCAAAAATTATTTTTAGAGTAATAAGGGACCGACCATTTAACCTGAAGGGGGGGTTATGGTTTTTTTTTCTGGACAGAAAATTTTTTTTTGCACGCGTATCAACAAAATATTTTTTTTCAAAATTAACATTATTTTTTTGGGCAGAAAGCCTCAGTCAGAAAATTTTTTTCATCATTTTGGCAGCCAAAATATTTTTTTCACATAAAATCAGATCCAAAATATTTTTTTAGAAAAAAACCATAGCCCCCCCNCCCCCCCCCCCCCCCACCCCTTCAACTTAAATGGTCGGTCCCTAAGCACTATTATGGGGACATTTTCGCATAAAAGATTTTTTTTTAATTTTGCAGTTTTTTTACGATATTGCTTTTAATTACAAATTTTAACAAAAAATTGTTTTTTTTTATTATTTAACTGAAAAAACGAAAAAAAACGCTTCGTAGAAACTTTTTTCTTAATTTGTATTTACTCCATATCCCTTCATTGTTAAATTTATACCGGAGTTTGTCTCTCCTGCAGTGTAGAATCTGTAAAAGCAATGAATTTCGCTCACACCGGTGCTGCTAGGAACCGTCTTGAACTGATGTATGTGCAAAGCTCAAGGTTGAAGGCCTCATGGTGACTTCAATATATAAAATAGCAGGCTACTTCTAGGTCAGATGTTTGTTATTTTTATGTGAATTCTTTTTTTTAAGTAAAACCTTTTTTAATGACATCTACTAGTATTCAGTTTAAAAGATTTCTTTGTTCATTCCACTAATTGATTATTTATTTAATAACACCTATTACATAATAAAAGATTCCTTTGTTCATTGTAATTGATTGACAGGTAACCTTAGTTCATGTTAATTAATGGTGTTAAAACAACAAACTTAATTCATTGCAAGCTGAGAAGGCAAAATATGAGCAGGTAATCAGTTTGGATTATCTCCCTTACGCTGTTATCTCCCTTTAGCGGTACTACTTCCGGATTAGCGGCTCTGTAATTTGCTTGTCAACGTGCATGATAATTCATTGTTTGTCAACAAAGTCGTTAAAAACATTGTACAGGGGCTTTTGGGGGGAACAAAATGACAGTCGTTAGTCGCGTAACTCAGGTGGTCGTTGAATACAGTTAAAAAAACACAGCAAATATTGTTGGGAGGATTTCAAAAGGTCGGATAAGACAGGAAGTCGTTTAAAACAGTGGATCGTTAAGACAGGTTTGACTGTACATATTTCTGTTTTAATGGTTAATGCAAAAATTATTTTTAGAGTAATAAGCACTATTATGGGGACATTTTCGCATAAAAGATTTTTTTTTTAATTATGCAGTTTTTTTTTTATGATATTGCTTTTAATTACAAATTTTAACAAAAAATTGTTCTTTTATTATTTAACTGAAAACACGCTTCGTAGAAACTTTTTCTTAATTTGTATTTACTCCATATCCCTTCATTGTTAAATTTATACCGGAGTTTGTCTATCCTGCAGTGTAGAATCTGTAAAAGCAATGAATTTCGCTCAAACCGGTGCTGCTAGGAACCGTCTTGAACTGATGTATGTGCAAAGCTCAAGGTTGAAGGCCTCATGGTGACTTCAAAATAAAGAACAACAATTAAAGCGTTGTTCCATTTATTTGTAGATACCACTTTGTCTCATTTGCATATTTTCAATATCCCTTCATTGCTTATTTTAGAGTGTATATCTCCTGCAGTGTCGAGTCCGCACGTGAGCGATGTTTGGTATATATACATTTCAGTTATAGTGTACGCGGTCTTTAGAGAATTTCTCATATGGATGCACTATCATACTTTCAAATTTTGGCATTTTTATTTATTATTTTTTCTTTTATTGTTATATTTTTATGTATTTCAAATTGTTATTCTGACCACCTGTTTATTGTTCAACATCTCACGATTTTAATATGCCAATGAACAAATAACTAAATACCGAAGTTACTGTGAATTTTGATTCTGCATATGCGCATTTCGACAACTTATGTCTCTTGAGTGCAGATAAAATCTAATCGTTTGGAAGACCATCAAGTCAAAGATGTTTAAAAACTGATAGAGAACAATTTACCAAATATGATCTAAATAGAAAGCCAAAATCAGCTAAGGACGGGGCTTTGCATGAAGGAGATACTCCTTAGTTTCAACAAAATTTACAAAAATTACTATTGGGTCAATGAATTCGCTGGGGCTGTTTTAAGTGTTGTGATCGTCCTCTATTAGTCTTTTTGTCGGGCAACGGATGACAGCGACTGTAAGAACACTTCGCCAGTTAATTTAATGTTTGTTGACAATCTGGTATCCATAGGTAAGTAAACATGGAAACAGCGTTGTTCGACATCTAGAAATGAATTCCGTGTAAACCGGTGCTAGGGGCCGTGAAGTATTAGCAAATCTCATTGTTGAAGGCCTCATGGCGACTTCAACATGAAGAATAACAATTAAAGCGCTGTTCCATTGATTGCTTTAACCTTGTATTTGTAGAGACTTGTCTCATTTGCATTTACTCTATATCCCTTCATTGTTAATTTGTTTCTTTATCAGTATATCATGACAAATGTAATGGAAAACATTGATACGGGGTGTAAAACAGATTAATAGAAGTTGTTTGTACAAAAGAAAAACATTGATGTGGGGTGTAAAACAGATTAATAGAAGTTGTTTATCGAAAGAAAAACATTGATACGGGGTGTAAAACAGATTAATAGAAGTTGTTTGTACAAAAGAAAAACATTGATATGGGGTGTAAAACAGATTAATAGAAGTTGTTTATACAAAAGAAAAACATTGATACGGGGAGTAAAACAGATTAATAGAAGTTATTTATACAAAAGAAAAACATTGATACGGGGTGTAAAAAAGATTAATAGGAGTTGTTTGTACAAAAGAAAAACATTGATATGGGGTGTAAAACAGATTAATAGAAGTTGTTTATACAAAAGAAAAACATTGATACGGGGTGTAAAACAGATTAATAGGAGTTGTTTGTACAAAAGAAAAACATTGATACGGAGTGTAAAACAGATTAATAGGAGTTGTTTATACAAAAGAAAAACATTGATACGGGGTGTAAAACACTGTAATAGAAGTTGTTTGTACAAAAGAAAAGCATTGATATGGGGTGTAAAACAGATTAATAGAAGTTGTTTATACAAAAGAAAAACATTGATACGGGGTGTAAAACAGATTAATAGGAGTTGTTTGTACAAAAGAAAAACATTGATACGGAGTGTAAAACAGATTAATAGGAGTTTTTTATACAAAAGAAAAACATTGATACGGGGTGTAAAACACTGTAATAGAAGTTGTTTGTACAAAAGAAAAGCTTTGATACGGAGTGTAAAACAGATTAATAGAAGTTGTTTATACAAAAGAAAAACATAGATACGGGGTGTAAAACACTTCAATAGAAGTTGTTTATACAAAAGAAAAACATTGATACGGGGTGTAAAACAGATTAATAGAAGTTGTTTGTACAAAAGAAAAACATTGATACGGGGTGTAAAACAGATTAATAGAAGTTGTTTATACGAAAGAAAAACATTGAAACGGGGTGTAAAACAGATTAATAGAAGTTGTTTATACAAAAGAAAACATTGATATGAGGTGTAAAACAGATTAATAGAAGTTGTTTATACAAAAGAAAAACATTGATACGGAGTGTAAAATAGATTAGTAGAAGTTGTCTATACAAAAGAAAACTATATTCAGAGTAATAAGCACTATGCATCGGAGTCTTTTCGAAAAAAAGATGATTTTTTTTTAATTTTGTAAGGTTTTTTTATGATATTGCATTTTATTTCAACTTTAAACCAAAATAATCTTTTTAACTAAACTGAAAACATGCTTTGTTTCTCTGTCAGAATATCATGACAAATCCAATGAAGACAAGAGCCCTATTGATATGTTGGTGTTAAAACAGAGTAAAAGATTAAAAGATTGAAGTTAATATATATAACAGCAGTTTTGAATTCCCCCTTTTAATGTGTATACAGATATAGCTATTTCTCCTTCGATTATACATATAGACTCTATTTACTACATGTAGGGTTTTACCATAGAAAGTTAGCTTTACCATGTAAAAGATGCAAAAATATAATGAATTACGCATTATTTTCACCAATTCTCATGGAAAAGTAAGTAAAAACCAAGAGAATAATCCAAGGACAACGGCAACATCAGAAAAAAAACAAAGAAACAGACATTACATCAATACGGGACAAAAAGAAAAAAAATGAAGACACACAAACATATAAAGATTAACAACACGGACCCAATAAAAACCATGGATGAAATCAAGTGCACCGGTAGAGTAAGTATCTCCTACTTCTTAGAAGGCAGCCGTCGTGTTGAATATGTCAACTCCGGCAGTAAAGTCAAATTCGATAGAGGAAAACAAACTTTAGTGGCAAAGAGAAAGATCTGTTGTCATCTGGGAAACAGATATCCCATAGCGATCAACAATATCGTGATGTCGACCGAAATATTTTTGTAGTGATGACTTCAAGGGATGAGTAACATACCCTTGCTTAAGTAGCCTATTTGTAAGCAACCGAGCTCTATCAGGGAAGTCACTGTATCGACCAGACACTTGAGTAGCGAATGAGTTGAGTTGAGAGATGTGAACTCAATAGGCAGGCGCTTTTGGAATGTTGCTACAAAGAAAAGGGAAGTTGACTATTGGAAAAGTGAAGTCATCGCGTTTGTCATAGTGTACCTCTGTTGTCAATTTCAAAATGTAGGTAAATGAACGAGGCTGCATAGTATCCTTAATATCGAGCTATTTTGGATAGATAAGATAAAGAAAAGCACCAAAAAGTAAGGATTGTTTAGGGATAAAAAATGTCATCTATATAACGAAAGCTGCAACTTCAATGATTTACCTATAAAAGACCGGGTATAAATTCGTTATCTACTTACCCTGTTAACCATGCGGGCAAAATTTGGCACTGAAGGGTGTCACAGTTTACATAACTACAGAAAGTATTATGAATCTGCGCCCTTCTAGGAGGTCGCTCTCAAAAAAATAAAGATACATAATGTACAATATGCACATTTACAAACAATATGCGTAATTATTTTTCTGTTTCTCTGTTTTGTTCTTTACTAGCCCAGAACTGCATCAATAGCTCGAAAAACTGAAGACATTTTTTGAAAATTTACAATGAATAAGTTTAGAAATTCTATATATTTATGAAGTACTTGCCAATGGACACAAACTATGCACCTCTCCAAGCCAATCTGTTTCTCCAATCTTATGAGGCTGAATCAATAGAAGGGCTTCTACAAAATAAAGATAAAAAACTGGCCAAATCTTTCAATTTCATAAAGATGATATTTTTTTCACTAAAAACCCTCGCTTTGGTGACTTTCTTCATCTGATCTATCCAAAAGAGCTCGAAATCAACGATACTACAAACACTTCCACAACGGCCTCATTCTTTGACCTTTATCTTGAAATACACTTCAGAATAAGCTGTATGACAAACGCGATGACTTCACTTTTGCAATAGTCAACTCCCCTTTCCTTTGTAGCAACATCCCAACAGCGTCAGCATACGTACACTCATTCGCTATTCAAAGGCCTCTGGTCGATACAGTGACTTCCATGACACAGCCCGGTTGCTCACAAATACGCCACTTCAACAAGGATATGTTACCCAAAACTTGAAGTCATCCCTCCAGAAGTTTTACGATCGACTTCACCATCTTGTGGACCGTTATGGGATATCTGTTTCCCAGATTAGAACAGATCTTTCCCTTTAAAAACTTAATTGTTGTTTCCTCTACCAGATTTGAATCAACTACCGGATTTGACATGTTCAACATGGCGGATGTCTTATAAGAAGCAGGAGATATACAATATACAATGTAAATCCCTTGTAGGCTGGGTAATGCTAAGGTGAAGGTATATCAATATATCAACATTACTCTGAAACGGAACAAAACATTATCCAATGTTACTTAAAAAAAAGAAATTCGTTTACATTTTTCTCATCCAGACTATGCCAATTATACACGAAATATGCTTAACTAAATCGTTCGCCGAGAACTCTGCTTAATAGATGTAATAATTTGTTTTATCTGCATTGAAGAGATAAAGGTTGCTGAAATGGCCCGTTGCAGAAGTTAAATTTACTGCAATATTGATATTTAATTGTGTTTCAAGTGATATAATTTTAAATATTACATATGACAAAGTATCCTATCAATTTCATTGGCTCAAACAGTCACGTGATTTCAAAAATATTTAGCGTATTTTCAGCTTTGTTTCTATTTATATGTATATTGACGCCATGTTTCTATTTTTAAATATATTGACGCTATGTTTCTATTTATAGTTTTGTTGACGCTATATAACTAAATTTATTTCCAGTTTGACTTTCAAGTCTTATTTTTTCGCCGCAAAAGATCTTATAATAGTAATAATAAAAAGTAGGGTCTTTACACATATTAAGAGCACGGAGATATTAAACAGCCGAAATCGATAAAAATCGATTTAAAAGTTGTCCCACGGTATTTTTAAGCGCTGCACATATATAGGAAAACAAAAAAAGTTTTCTGGTTTCTTTTATTGAAAATAACAGATGTGTTTGCATATATTATCCTTTGCACACATGCAACAAACTCACTCTTGTCGGTGTGCAGATTGATTTCATTTTCGCCTTCAACCAGAGCTTCTACTTGGAAATAAATTCAGACGTGTTGACAAAATCTTACTAGACAAAAATGCAATGAGATACAACGAAAACTACATATGTAATATAACAATAATGGACTTTTACTCTGTCAATATGTTATATATGGACCTGTTAGGGATATATTGACCTCGGACTACGTCCTCGGTCAATATAAACCTAACAGGTCCATATATAACATATTGACCTCGTAAAAAGTCCATAATTGATAAATGTATCCATACATGACATTTAATTTACGTCAGCACGTCTTATGTGTCTATAATCGCCTTTTTATACGAGTTTGGGGAATCCATCTTAATAATCTAAAATATTTTAGAAAGCTAATGATGTAATAAACAATTAGTTTTTGAGGTAAAAAAGAAAAGCAACAAAAAACAGAGCTATGCATTAGGGAGATATATTCAATTGTTTCATCGTATCGACCGGTTTAAATAAGTGGAGAAATTTTCCAAGACTACCAGTCCACTAGCAGAAGCATGCGCATTTTGTTAAAAAAACAAACAAACAACGAACAATTTAATGTCGATATGGCGGCACATTTGTGTTATTTACAGATCCATTTAGACAACTTATGTCTATTCCGTGTAGGATAGGGTGTATTGGAAAGGTGACTTGCATCATTTTAGACAAATATATCTTTTCAAGAATACGACATTCAAAATCCTTTTTGCGGAATGGATATACATTTTTAATTTAAAAAATACTTTTTTTTTCAATCGGAGTAAAAAAGGGTAAAACTGTCATATTTTGAGCAAAATCCGAAAACAAAAAGAATATGATCCTTTTTGTGATAATATAGGATATCTTCTAATTGGAAGATAAACTGGCTTTCAATACACATCCCCTTGACAACTCAGTCAATATACTTCCCCCTTTTTCAGAAAAACATGATGCTATGGACCTTGTCAACAGGGGGTGCACATCGCTAGTCCGACACTTATTAGTCCAAAACTTATTAGTCCGACTCTCATTGGTCCGACACTTATTGGTCTGACATCGAGGCGATCTAGCCATACCAAAGAAAATTATAGGGAATTCCAGTTATTTACGCCTAACCTTTTTCCGGCGAGTTTGCACCCGCTTTGTCTTTTTGCCCTTTGGATTTTGGCTCCTGACAATATTATCCTTTTATTTTTTAACCCTGTATGTATTTTTGTCATTTTTACCTTCTTTCTGCAAGAAATCTGAATAATTGACCAGAAAAATGGCACCAACCTTTAACCCATCCCCTGTATTCATCAATGGACCATGATTTTTTTTTGTTGCTCTTTTAAATCTAAATTTTTGTAAATTTTGTTGAAAACTAAGGAGTATCCCCCTCACGCAAAGCTCTGTCCTTAGCTGATTTTGGCTTTACATTTAGATCATATTAGGTATTTATTCTCTATCAGTTTTTAACATATTTGATTTTATGGTCTTTCAAACGTT
Organism: Modiolus philippinarum; assembly: GCA_002080025.1. Taxonomy (NCBI): domain Eukaryota; kingdom Metazoa; phylum Mollusca; class Bivalvia; order Mytilida; family Modiolidae; genus Modiolus; species Modiolus philippinarum. Next base: position 11,530 of record MJUU01000765.1, read on the forward strand.
TAGATTTTATCTGCACTGAAGAGCCATAAGTTGTCGAAATGCGCATATGCAGAAAATAAATTCACAATAACTTCGGTATTTAGTTATTTGTTACCACTGGGTCGATGCCTCTGCTGGTGGACTGTTAGTCCCCGAGGGTATTCACCAGCCCAGTAGTCATTACTTCGGTGCTGACCCGAAAGCCGATTATATTTGGAACTTAACAATTTCTAAATTTTTGTAAATTTTGTTGAAAACTAAGGAGTATCTCCCTCACACAAAGCTCTGTCCTTAGCTGATTTTGGCTTTACATTTAGATCATATTGGGTATTTGTTCTCTGTCAGTTTTTAACATATTAAAATTTAAGTAATGTACTTTAATTTGGTTATCGCGGTGGCTATCATGTTATTGGTCTTAAGATGTATCGATGACGTTTTTCACGTGACGTCACAAATGGAAATCACCTGCTACTGAAACGTGTCTGCTTGATTCAAATTCATAATCGACGATCATCTTCAGGGAGTATTCATTTTTTTTAAATAATTTTCATCGGTTACAGGTAAAAAGTAGAATTTGGGATGTACTGCCTTCAACAAAACAAATGAAATAGCGTCGTCTGCATGATTGGCAATCACTTTCACCTCGGCATGTTTTAATCAAACAGAAGATAACGATTATAGGAGTTTACACACCTTCAATTGGACAATATTAATACAAATGACAATGTATGCTATAGCAGGATATCGAATAATAACATGGAGCTTTAATTTCGCATGTGCTTCAACCTGCCCCCCCCCCCCCCCCNCCATTTGCCAAAGCACGTTCTAAGTAATCTAATGTTGCGTACACAGCTGGAGGTAAGAGATTTCCTGCAACCAGAAATTAAAGAAATATATATATATATATATATATATATATATAAATTACAATATGATAATATTACACAAATGAAGCTCATGCTCCTACGATTTTTTTAGTAGCCAATTCAGTGGTCGTAACATTGACAGCCAAATACGTTTTTGCCAGGAAACAAATCTGTGAGGCTGAGAATATATTCCTGTGGTTGGCATTTACTTAATAAATAGTTTCTATCATCATTAGCAAACCCATTTTTGGCCCTTATTATTGTTTACCCCTGTACTTCAGTCAAATGCAAAAGTTTTTTTTTGTCTCCAATACCGCCATGAGAATGATATATTATCTTTATAGACAAGGGTATATCGCTAGCTGTCACTTCATATAGAAAAAAAAAGCATGGGTATGGTTTCCTCAAAAGCGCAATACGGAGATATAATCATATGATACTGTAAATGGTAGATAGATCGTGCAAAACACAATACTGATCTTTAATCACATCGTTACACATGATTTTACAATATTTGGAACCTCGTTTAACATATGATTCTACAATATTTAGAAATGATATTCAATATTTAGAACCTGGTTAAACATGATTTTACAATATTTAGAACCTGGTTATTTTAAGACGTTCAGTTTATGTTGTCAGAAGAAGTACAGTGAAACCCAAGTTCAATTGTATTTGATTTATTAATTACAGGACCCCTTAAACGTGATGGTTTAACTTTAATCTTGGTAATTTTTCTCTTCACTTTCAGATATGTTTTTGACAAATCTTTTATGACAAGTTTGGTATTGGTACAAGACAAGTTAACAAGTGTGAACATTTGGAATGATGTCAGCTATGCGCTGTTTATTGCATGGCTATACCATGTTTGCACCACTAACTTTTATTATATCACTATTCTGACTTTGTTTCCAATTATTTTAGCTACTAGTGCTTTTTGTGTCCTTTTTTGTTTTTGCTTGGATTCTTGATTCATCTTCGTTTGTTTTACTTACATAACATTGCACTAACATTGTCATGTTTTGGGGGATTTTGATTATTTGAATACGAATTTTAATGTCTCCTGTTTTTTAGATTCTATATTGGTTTGTCGATTGGTATTGGGACCAACTATAGCCCGCTACACTAAATGTTGACGATTTTTACCCGATATTGCAAAATATGCCCTGGTGGTGTTTTTTATACTAGGTATCGATTGGGATTATACTTTGGTATGAATTCAGAAGTGTCAATTTTTATAGTATCAAAGTGACGGAATCAGCAAAGTTGTCTTGTTTAAATATTGTATAGGACTATTTTATTCCATTCTTACATATTTTTATTTACTTAGCGTTTGTCTTGTTAAACATATAAACTTTTTATAAATTTGTGGTGGCGTATTTTCCCTGAAATTGGAAAATTGGCTTCTACTTCTCAACTGAAGACAACACACAACGGTTGGTTGAAGGATGTAAGCAATGTATAAATAATCAGTTCGTGAGCTTTCCATTCTAAGCTTTTACTTCAAACATATACGTTTGCGAGAATAATTTTGAAATAAGGAAATTCAGGAATTGTTATGTCACCCCAGACGTAGTCGGGGTGACATGCTGTTATTCTACGTTTCTTCTGATTATTATAAGATATTCTTTCTATTCTTCTTATTCTTCAAATTATTCTTGTCCGAGCGATTATTTTGAAACGACTTGATGAAATGATTTAAAACTATGCACGAAGTTGGAGCACCATCTGAAGTTGTATGCTGCTGTGCGTTTGAAATTTTCAAAATGGCCACCATTTCCAATATGGCCGCCAAAATACGTCAAAATTTCAACCATATTTGATTTTAAAGAAAATTGATTTCTAGGTAGATTTTGACGGAGCGAATAATGTGGAATAATTGAATGGGGGATCTGGGGAGACATCGGCTATTGCCTGCAATTGCAAATCTAGTTAGAATTTGACTTTTTTTAAAAATCATAATACATCAATTTTCAACCTTTTGAAAGAAAGCAGGAGCGTCATTTTTTGAGTATCTAATTATAGATCTTTCTGTAAACGTCAAAAGTTTGGCGGAAAAAGGGTCTCGCTTTATCCCTCGTCGGTGATCATGAAATGTGGTACGATAAAACTATATGTACAAAGAATTAGCCATACTTGAGTGTAAAACACGAGGATATCGGATAATCTTGCATGAATCAGAAACCCGACAATCAACAAGATGTTTATTTCATATTTATTTCCTAGTAGGCTCAAAATATTAACTGTCGGATATTTTGGCGTTTCTGCTTATTAAGATATTAATATTAGTTTTTAATTGTTTCACAAAAGTGTAGTTTTTGATTATTTTTCTTAATGTACATGTTTTACGTCTTTTGTGTTTTGTATTTTATGGATTAATTTGTTACCATTGTGGCATACTTTGGTTAAGTTTCTTTGTATAAAAGTGTCAGAAAGGGATATTTTTAACGTGCCTTCACCGAAGATCACATCAACCAATTACCGGTCACAGCTTTAATTCTTTTAATTAATCTTGTAGTAGTTTATTTCAGTTGTTCAGAAGAAAGTGCTCATTTGTGTATTGAAACCAGATTTACAGTATTAAACTTAGATTTTGTGTTATTTACAAAGTAACAGGTATTATATTGCTGAGAATAGGTGAGTTTGAAAATTAAGTGCTTAAGTTATAATGTAATTGTTTTAATACTTAGTATAGGGGATTCAAAGTTATACAACATATAGGGGAGTCATAGTTATACAACATCACCACTTCTTGTAGTTTTCGATTGTTTCTTGTTAGGACCATCGGATATGTGTATTGGGGATTGTTAGTAGGTTAGAGCTAAGTCGTATCCAGTAATACTGTTAGTAAATTTCCATATAGACTAAAGCATTAGCACGTTATTATGTTTCGGCAGTATATGGGACCGTGTGTGATAGTACTATCAATATTAGAAGTTTATACTGGGCTAGAAACCAGTTACTGTCTGTCAGTCCGATGTTAGCTGCACTTTACGACCCTATGGTATTAACTTTAATAGGCTATATACTTTTCAAGCCAATAACCGTTACCAATTATGTTTGTGTTGCACATTCCAAACGTTCGTGTGACGACACGTTTTTTGTATTGCCATTTCGACCTCACATATTTTTTATTACCATTTCGCAGGCTTTTCTTATTTTTTGAAATTTCACTGGAGACAATATCGTCACGGTAGATTATTGTTGTAGAAAGGAGATACTGAGCTGTATTTCATTTCAGCTCTGTGGGTGTCAGCCTTCATTTAACGCCTATTCGTTTGTCTAGCTCCATAGTCAAGTTGCTGGGTAGACTTAGTATGCAAATACAGCGGAAAACGAAGATCGAAGCAAAAACGGAGAGAAAGATACGAAATTCTTAAATCAAAATAAAAATATGACACAGCAATTGACCGATTTAAAACAAATCGAGGCAAACTGACTAAGACCAAACAAATTGACAAAAAAAGGACACCACAAAACTAAAACTAAGGCACTAGTAGTGTTAACCCTTTGGTCAGCTCAAGAAAGGTAGTAAACGTCCACAAGGCCTATTATACGGTACATAGGTCTTCCATGTCTACAGCTGTTTCCTATACGGAATTTTTTTATTTTTTTATCTCGTACAACATAATTGTTGGTACGATTATCGAAAAATAAATGGCATTACATGTTTAACTGCATAGTTCTCTTCTCTTAATCCTTCAAAATGTTGTTGCTATTCGTGAAATTAATTTATGAATTGCTAAAAATGTTGTTATCGTTTAACATCTAATTTAGATTTGCATTTTTTCTTCCTCATCAGATTTAAGATATGTGATAAATAGATCATTACATGTCATTTTCCATACCGTCTCTGGTATTAGCCCTCGACCCATATCAGCCCTCAGGCTACGCCTTCGGGCTTGATATGGGCGTCTCGGGCTAATACCAGGGCCGCTATGGAAAATGACATGTAATAATCTATAAATATATTCGGTATCAAATCTTAATGTTTGCAAATATTATATCAGTTTTCTGTTTAGAGTGGAAAGTATTAATATGTGTTGCTGGATATTTAAAGATATGCTTCACAGAAACTAATGCAAAAAGACACGAAAACATATTAAAGTTGATTACTTTCAACAACAGCCTTCAAGAATTTTAGTTTCATATACATCACGCAAAGTATTTACTGAAGAAAGCAAAGTTCACGTTAATAAATAATTACGCAAGTTTAAAACAAGATAAAAATTCATTGCTTATACTAACAAATGAAAAACACTTATATTAGGTGACGTTCAAGGTCGCAATTAAAGACCAGCATTGCAGTTATCACAGATTGCTCAGAAGACGGATATTAACAAAATTGTTCATAATTTTTGAACAAGAATTTGTTGCACATTGATCTGAATATATAATTATTTGCGTATTTGGCTCACAGCTTAACAGCGAATCCGCCCTAGTTTGGCGGTTGACGGTGTACCCAAGTGCCTTGCTTGCACCGTCAAGTTGGCATGATTCGCTGCTTCAAGGACATGCCAGATGACTGTATTATTCACTAAGTTAAGAACATGTTAAGGGGTTTCGGACTCATCACCTGTGTATCCCACGGTGGTTCAAAATTAATTCTTTCACCTGCCATCTGTGTATCCCACGGTGGCGTTAATATATGCAAATCTATTTATCTGAATGTTGATTTATTTGTTGCCATTTACGCAATCTGCGGCAACTAGTTTATTTTATTTATGGAATGAACAATCTTTAACTGATCTTACATTTATCTATATCTCATATTATCTATATCTTGAACAGTGAATATCTCATATTATCTATATGTTGAACAGTGAATATNGGGGGGGGGGGGCCGGAGGGGGTCTGATCCCGGAATCCCGACTTTATTTTTTCTAAATCCCGAAATCCCGAACTACAAAGAAACTTAAAGACTGATGAAATCCCGATTCCCGGTGAATAAATTTCCCGAAATCCCGGGCTTAAATCATAAAAATCCCGAAATCCCGGGGTTAAAAACATCCAATCCCGACATCCCGAAAAAGGGCCGGCCCCCCTCTATGTTGAACAGTGAATATCTCAAATTATCTATATGTTGAAAAGTGAATATTTCATATTATTATACTTTACTATAGAAACTATGGTAAAAATAATATTGGTATTTCTACAAGTAATAGCGCGTAGGCAAAATAACTGTTCAAGAAAGTGCGCGTAGGCAAAATAACTAATTTGAATAAGGCGCGCTTTAGCATGTCGAACAAATAACTAGTTATTTCCCTTGTCGTCAACGTAAACGTAAATAAACATGGCTGCCAATCGGTTCGGCTGCAGCACTGACAGGGACATTACGATAATCCCAGATAAAAACACCATAAGTACTTAACATTCGTACAGCAGTATACTCTTTCTACAGATGAAAAGCTCGCAGTTCGATAGTTAAAGTTTTGAGGAAAAAGCCCATAACGATTTTTTTCTGTAAAAAGGATCGAAGCACTGGAACTTGCTCCCGATTAAAAAAAAACATAACATCTATTTATTTTTTTATAGTTGACTAATGTGTTGTTTTTCAGGTCGTGAGGAAGTCCCTGTGATGTAAGCAAATACTAACTCACCACTCCATGACTAAATTAATTCGTTTTGATTTATTTAGACAATTTTCATATGGATTGGATGTTGATATCATAAAACATCGTTTTTAGTTTTTAGTTCAGTATAATAATACAGTTATGGCCTTTAATCGACTTCGGATAATATCCATAATTATTTAATCTCGAAAAAATAACCTTTTCTCGATTAAATAATTATGGATATTACTCTAGATTAAAGGCCATAATTGTATATTATCTATATGTTGAACAGTGAATATCTCATTATCTATATGTTGAATTATGAATTATCTTATACTAGTATATGCATTTATCAATAATATGTAATTATTTAAGCTGTGGCCAAATACCGCCAATACAATATATATATTGTTGGTTGTGCCTTTACGCCCATCCGGGATAATTGATTTTATGGTCTTCCAAACGTTTAGATTTTGTCTGCACTGAAGAGACATAAGTTGTCGAAATGCGCATATGCAGAAAATAAATTCACAGTAACTTCGGTATTTAGTTATTTGTTACCACTGGGTCGATGCCTCTGCTGGTGGACTGTTAGTCCCCGAGGGTATTCAGTCAGTACTTCGGTGCTGACCGAAAGCCAATTATATTTGGAACTTAACAATTTCTAAATTTTTGTAAATTTTGTTGAAAAGTAAGGAGTATCTCCCTCATGCAAAGCTCTGTCCTTTGCTGATTTTGGCTTTACATTTAGATCATATTAGGTATTTGTTCTCTATCAGTTTTTAACATATTTGATTTTATGATCTTCCAAACGTTTAGATTTTATCTGCACTGAAGAGACATAAGTTGTCGAAATGCGCATATGCAGAAAATAAATTCACAGTAACTTCTGTATTTAGTTATTAGACTTAAAAGTTAATTTTTTTTAATTATATACTTGGTAACAGTAGATTATTTCAGTAAATTTTTGTTTTGCTAAATTGTTCTATCGTAATTGATGATAACATTTCAATTACATTAGATCTACACTGCATCTCATTTTGAAACAACGGCAGTAGAATACCGAAGGAACAAAGGGGTGAAATTCACAAAAATCCAAAAGTCCAAAGACAGGGCAAAAACGAGAACACAGAAAACAATGACGTTAGACACAAAAACAATGACGCCAGACGGACACAAAGCACAGAACCAGAAACCACAACATTAAGAACAAAGGCACTCACAGTGTGAACTCCAGTGAAACTGAGAGTGACATCAGGTGCTCCGGAAGGGTATGCATGTCCTGCTCTGTTAACAACACCCGTCACACTGTGAGTGATTCAATCCGGGAAAATGTCAAAGTCGGTAGTCAAATCCGGGAAGATGTGAATCTAGCTGAAAATGTCCACTTTCATTCGGGATACTGACACGTCATATCTTTCAATGATGCTATGGTGACGGCCATAGAATTTCTTGAGGGATGAAATTAACAAAGGTTGAACAAATCCCTGACTAAGCAGCTTTTGGGACAGTGTTTTTGATCTGTTCAAAAAATCACTGTACAAACTACAAGCTCGACAGTAACGAATCAACTGTGAAATGTACACTCCATAGGCTGGAGAGGTAGCCAAGTATATTGCTGCTAAGAAAGGGAAAGTTCACAATGGGGAAATTAAAATCATCACGCTTGTCATATAGCTTAGATTTCAAACGTCCATCTTTGTCAATATACAATAAAAGATCTAGGTACGAAGCTGAAGTAGGTGTTTCAGTTGTTTCTTTAATTTCAAGCTCATTTGGATAGATCTGATGTAAATAATCCTTAAATTTAGGATTATTAAGAGAAAACACATCGTCTATGTAGCGGAAGCTGAAATTAAAGGACTGGGCTAAATGTTTTTGTTTTCTTTGAATATCCCCTTGTAAAAACTTGGCCTCGTACGAGTAAAGGAAAAGGTCAGCTAAAAGCGGCGCACATATTTTACATAATTTTGTAATACTATCTAGATCTTTTTGCTGTTAATGATTCCATATTTTTACTGGCATATATATTACATCTTTTATATGATTTGTGATATACTGTATATTTGTATAATTTCATGTATAGTGAAGTGTTTAGGGTAATATGTAATTTATTATATTTGCGCTCTACAAATATTGTAAAATAATAATAATAATAATAATACTTGGACACCACAATAAATAGTACTACAGTTCATTTATTTGACAATAAATACAGATTAATACATGGGCATTTCCATATTGGCCTGGTTATCATCCCGAGACACCCATATTGGCTAGAGACGAAGTCGAGGGACAATATGGGTCGAGGGATGATAATCAGGTCAATATGGAAATGCACATGTATTAAACTTTTTATTACATACTTCCGACGTTTAGAAATGCCAGGCCGATATGGACCGAAAGTCGTTTATTGGCCCAGGCCAATATGGACCGGAAGTTTATTTTGTCTGAGATGTACGAGGAGCATAAAATAACGTATTATTTTCCTGGGGTGTGAAAATATGGACAGTTTACTTCCGGTCATATTGATCATGCAAAAACGCTTTTATTTCTACTAAGTATGTAATAAAACCTCATACAGCTGTCAGATTATGGTATAAAAATACGATATTAAGCTAGATGTTTGAAAGAAGTGAGGTTATTTGTACATTAAATTTGTGCCTATCATGGATCATTTTCAAAGGATGCTAAATTGTTGTCGAAAACTTTCCTGGCAATTAAGCAATTTTACAATGTTTGGGAAGATAGTTACTACTCTAAGGACACCGAAAATCAAATGTTTGTTGCGAGTATATTATACATGTATTAGCATTTGCCCTCCCACATGGCATTATTATCTTCGCACTTTTCTTAAGAAAATTCCGGGATATTGTTTTGGTCCCTTCCGTCTGTCCGTTAGATAAACGTTGTCAGGGGAAGTCCTCGCTCATACTTGGATTTAAGGTTTTAATTTTGTAATAGAATTGTTGTATATAGTCTGTAGATAAAAAATACAAAAAAATGCCGAAGTTGCATAAAAACAGTAAATTTCGTTATGCTGTATACGTGTTTCAAGGAGTAACCTCTCATCAGCAGCATTAAAATCAAATAATATGGAAAACCATAATCCAAAAGTAGTAAAAAAAGAAGTACTCATTTCCAAAAATATCGAAAAAGGACGCCAAATCCAGTACCAAGGACATCTACCGAGTGCCATACACGGAATGAAGCCTTAGTATTTTAAGGGGTTAGAATTTTGATAAAAACTGTAAATTTCTAAAACACGCAAGGTAAAATTTTCATGTCAGACAAGTCTGTATATTGGGCTTGTGAATACCCTCGTGGACGTCTGGTCAACCTGCAGTGGCATCGGCCCAATGGTTCAAAAATACAAAAAATACCGAAGTTGCATAAAAACAGTAAATTTCGTTATGCTGTACACGTGTTTCAAGGAGTAACCTCTCATCAGCAGCATTAAAATCAAATAATATGGAAAGCCATAATCCAAAAGTAGATGAGCAATAAGTTTTCCGAATTTTGATTCCGTGTAGTTCCAACTTTGGTAAATTTATTGAAAATGTCAGACTCTTAATTTATTTTTTTATTTTCTATTTTTTTTTTTTTTTTTTTTTTTTTTTTTTTGAAAATTTAGAATAAAACATTATTTTTGTAAGTGTTTTGACAAAATCTAATTCTGAATTCAGCACCCTGTGGTTGCTTATATGTTGTGATTTTCTGCTGTCGGCATTTTTGTCGTGCAACGGATAACAGCGATTGTAAGAACACTTTAAAATGTGATTTTATGTTTGTTGACGATCCAGCATCCGTGACATGAAAACAGATGGATGTGGGGTTGCTCGACATCTAGCAATAAATTTAGCTCAAACCGGTGCTAGGAGCCGTCTTGAACTTAATGTGGGATATGAGCAAAGCTCATTGTTGAAGGCCTCATGGTGACTTCAAGGTGAAGAACAATAAAAGTGTTGTTCCATTGCTTTGATTTGAAGGGGCTTTGTCTCATGTGCATTTACACCATATACCTTCATTGATTATTTTAGGATTTTACAATGTGATTCCAACGTTGGTTAATATCATGAAAGTCTCAAAGACTATTTATCTTTGGAAATCTACCTAGCAACCACACTTTTAGAATTAGTTTGAATTAGGACAAACATTTTCACCAACTGAATTTCAAAAATATTTTATTCCAATTTTAGTAAACTTCCCCAAAGTCTCAAAGACCACTTATGTTATGGTATTTTACCCAGCAACCATATATCCTTGTATAACTTTTTGGTAAAAATAGTGACTATCGATAATTTTAGATCAAAATGTAAAGACAAATTATAAACAGGGTCATTAACTGTTTTCCATGTAAAACAGGGAAGTGCGAGGATGGCCATCAATTCTTATGGCACCGCTTCTAGTTTTAGTTTGTTTCTAGCAACGGGCTTAAACAAAAACGAACAAATTACATTCAAATGGCTGAATTTTTTTTTACTCAAAAGTACGCATATGATTTTGTTGTGAAATCGTATATAAATCGGACATTTACCCCATGTCCTTTCTTTTTCATAAAAGATAACCTATTAAACGGTTTTGGAGAAGATTTAATGCATCCGTCAAATTAGCATGCAGATGTAAATAAATTCAAGAGAAAGTGGTTATATCTCTTTTGACTTAGTACAGTCCGCACTTGTATGGAAGGATATTTGGCATTTATAGGGTTCAACGTGTAGTTGTCATCTAAAAAATGTCTGCTATTCCAACTAGTTTTCCAGATTCTTTAATTTTTCAAGTGAATTTCAACTCTTTCTCGGGTCCTTCATAATCTCTTTTTGACTACTCTTTGCCATTTGAACCTTGAAACTTCATTTTGTTCTATATTACTGGAATGCTTGAAACTAAAATGATTAGTTCAATATATAAACATGTATGCAGAGATTGCTTTGTTCTTGCATATTGAAAGGAGGGCAAAATTGTCTGTGATTTCTGCAGTGCAATCACGCGAATGAATATCATGCATGAAAATACATGTATAACTACACCTTATTTGTAATAATAAGAAATTTTTAACATTTTTGCTAACATGTTAAATGTTAGCATTAATACGTCCGAATTATATGTGGCTGAAATATAATTATATTTATATGGCATAATTCTAGAACTGACGGATAGTCAGAATACAAAAAGAGCAAGCGTCCTTTCAGATCTTTTTAACCAACATAAAAAAAAACTGATCGTATGAGCGACTGCTGGAAACTGTTCCGGTATTTCATAAGGACAAGGGAAGAAAATGATGGTGTTGAATTACACTTTACATGTATTGGATTAATGAGTGTCGGACTAATAAGTGTCGGACAAATGAGTGTCGGAGTAATAAGTGTCGGTCTAATGAGTGTCGGATTAATGGGTGTCGGACTAACGAGATGACCCCGTCAACAGAAACAACCAAATTCGCATTTTAAGCACTTTTCGTTGATGAAATTGGATTTTTCAAAAGGTCATTAGATTCCACCCAAAGAACTCATAAAATTCTAATTACTCGTTTCATGGAACTACATTTTCTTTGCAGTAAAACGTCGTAGAAGATTTAAGCAATGTAAAAGTACATAACATCATTACGAAACATAAAAATTAAATTTTCATCATCAGACATATTCATAGCATTTTATCACTAGATACGCGTGGTTAAACAATAACATTACGAAGGTTTGCATATATTGGACATTACAGTAGCGCATGTTTTCCGTCTTCAATCACATTTTAACCATGAAAACGAACTCTTTGAATAATACCTAAATTTTTCATATGTTTTTTTATGCAAACTTTTATAGTTGAAAGAATTATATTTCTTTCATGATAATAAAATGTTCACTAATGATCAATACATACCCGCAAGATAAAATAAATATAATTTGCATATATTGCAAGGACTAATTTCTGTCATATTTTATCCAACGTTTGATGCATGATCTTGTAAGATATTTTTGTTATATTACCTTTTCAACACTTTTCAGCTCTAATCAAATATTATTTTAAAAGTTGGATAAATGAATATGACTCACTATAATTGGGTTTTCTCGTCACACAAAAATATGGAAAAAAATAAATTTGGCAAAAAAAAAACTAAAACAAAAACATTTTTTGTGAAGCAATAATATACAAAGTCTTAAGTTGTGAGAAGTACCATATAGCTTTTAAAGTGGTTGAAAATATTTTTATATATTTCATATATATGCATTTATATCATTATGGCAAAATACATTTAGAATCTAGCTTATAGATCACAAATGCAAGTAAACTGCCTCAGAAAAAAAAGTTAAATAAGTAAATGAACCTTGACATGTTCCTTTACTATCGCTTTAAGAACTGAAATGTTATAAGCACGTTTGCGGGTAGACTTGCTACAAGTCCCTCTATATGTTTTTGTTTTCTCTATCCCATTATTATTAGCAAAATATTTGCATTTAATTAAGGCTGTTATTAGAAACAACGGCAGTAGAATACCGAAGGAACAAATGGGTGAAATTCACAAAAATCGAAGTCCAAAGACAGGGCAAAAACGAGAACACAGAAAACAATGACGTTAGACACAAAAACAATGACGCCAGACAGACACAAAACACAGAACCCGAAACCACACCATTCAGAACAAAGGCACTCACAGTGTGAACTCCAGTGAAACTGAGAGTGACATCAGGTGCTTCGGAAGGGTAAGCATGTCCTGCTCTGTTAACAGCACCCGTCGTCACACTGTTGGTGATTCAATCCGGGAAAATGTAAAAAAAAAGTCGGTAGTCAAATTCGGGAAGACGAGAATCTAGCTGAAAATGTCCACTTTCATTTGGGATACTGACACGTCATATCTTTCAATGATGCTATGGTGACGGCCATAGGGATGAAATTAACAAAGGTTGAACAAATCCCTGACTAAGCAGCTTTGGGGACAGTGTTTTTGCTCTGTTCAAAAAATCACTGTACAAACTACAAGCTTGACAGTAACGAATCAACTGTGAAATGAACATTCCATAGCCTGGAGAAGTAGGTATATTGCTGCTAAGAAAGGGAAAGTTAGAGAGATGTAGGAGTCGAGTGACTGCTGCTGATAGCACTGTATCTCTCTAATAGCAGTTTTCATTAAATGTGAATATTTTATTAAATAATGCAAATATTTTTCTTGAAAACGGGATGGGATTAAAAACATAGAGAGGGTATTGTAGCAAGTCTAGTTTGCGGGATTCAAACCAATGTTGTTGACCAGTTTTGCATGGAAAGTGTGCTTGTGATTATACTAAGTAGTTATTGTGTATTCACTTTATAAGAACGCAACATTTTTGAGGTTCTATTGTAGATTTTATTATTTTTGTTTTCAGTTTTGTTATTTTTCAGATTTAATTGATAACACTTATGTACGACATTAATGTTCTCTGAGTCATAATTTGTTTTTAGATATCATTCTTTTTCAGTAAACTTTATTACGATAAACAAAATACAGATGTAGTAAGGTGAACTTAACCGTCTTCAACTTGCTATGAGGTATGAGGTAGCACAAAAGTGTTTTTCCGTTGCTTGGTTTAATCATGTTTTTGTAGAGAATTTGTCGCATGTGCATTTACTCCAAATCTTATTGACGAATCTTGGTTAACGTCTAAACTGTGATGGTATTGTCATCCTTCTATATATTTGTTTTATGTTGATGTAGCTTTTCGGACCGAATCGTTATTCAAATCTGACAGTACTCTATTATTAAATTAAACATGATTGTTTTTACAAATTTCATCATTTGGAACAAAGTTTAGTGAATGTTTTTGGTCTTGTGCAATTTATAAGTTATTTTTGGACTAATTTTGCATCAGCTTATTTTGTATATTGTAATTTATACAAACTGAATATTTTGTCTTAACTCATTTCAATCTAAACTTCAATTCAAAAAAAGTTGATGAACTTAAACAGAATATTCGCGAATATAAGATTCCCGAGTATATATGTAAGACTGAAAACACCAAATATAAAGCACTATTAAATTAACTGAAGAAGCAGTGGAGGGACTCAATGAAAATTATTTTAAGTCTATTCGATTCACTACTCATTTAATAAATTAAAAGACTTTTCGATAAAAAAGACCAAAATCAGAGCGGCAAAAAGGCAATCATTTGCGAGTCGTAAAGATTAAAATAATTATGAGGAATAAAAGGATATGTAGTAAATGCACATGAGACAAAGTCTCTACAAATACATGGTAAAAAAAACAGCAAAGGAACAACGCTTTTATTGTTGTTCTTCATCTTGAAGTCATCATGAAGCCTTCAACAATGAGCTTTGCTCATACCTCATGGTAAGTTCAAGACGGCCCCTAGCACCGGTTTAAGCGGAATTCTTTGCTAATTGTCGAGCAATGCTACATCCATGTCTTCCTTGGTCATGGGTGCGGGATTGTCAACAAGCATCAATTAAACTGGCAAAGTGCTCTTACAATCACTGTCATCCTTTGCCCGACAAAAGCACTAGTGTCTTAAGCTAGTGGACGATTACAACATATAGACAAGCACAGGGCACTCATCAAGTCGAATGTAAGAAAACTTGGCGTTATTAAATAGTGAGATGTTGGCACATAAAACAGGTGGTTAGGATTACATTTCGGAATTACAAAAATAAATGCCAAAATTTGAAAGTATGAATAGTATATCCATATCGGAAATTCTCTATATAAATTCTGTATATATATGTATGTATATGTAATACTTCACATGAATTTCTTGAATTTTGATTGGTTAAGCGTAAGGTTGGGATTTTGGCAAACCACCCCTCTGTTGAGTATACCAACCCTCTGTCGATTATACTGCCAGCTCTGATTGAAGAGTGACGCAATTGCCGTTACTCTAAGTAAATATAGTCAAGATGTTCAGTATAATATAACACATGCTGCTTTTAATTTCGGGTAGTATACTAGATAACCAAAATCAAAAAAGAATATCAAAATATAGATTACCACCCTCATTTGCAGGAAGTGTGTGTATACTATTACAACGTCAACTTCATTACAAAATAGAGATATTTTATCTCAACTACTCGTGGAAGTCATTATATCTGCTTGATTTTCCTTTAGCTGGCTCAATTATCACATTTTTTTTAATTAGTGTCACTCCTCTGTTTTTCTACAGTTTAATGGCATTAAAGATTTTGCCCACGGACCCCAGTTATTAATTTCGTGAATAAGTTCTATTGGTCAAAAAGTTTTCATAAAATTCTTGATATTTCTTCCTAGCTTTTATTCAAATGATGTTCTTATTAGCCGAGTTGCAACGAAGTTGAACTCGGCTATTGGTTTGGTGTTGCGGGCGTGCGTGCTTGCGGGCGAACGGGCGTCAAACATTGGTTTCCGGATGACAACTCAAAAAGTTTACATTCAATTGAAATGAAACTTAGATATAGTGTTGGGTACCAAGAGGGGAGGAACCGTATTGATTTTGAAGAAAGTAGGTCAAAGGTCAAGGTCGCGGTGACCGAAAATAGACTGAAAATTTGAGAAAAATTTGGTTTCCGGATTGTAACTCAAAAAGTTTACATCCAATTGAAATGAGACTTGGATATGATGTTGGATACCAGGAGGGGAGGAATCCTATTGATTTTTTAGAAAGTAGGTCAAAGGTCAAGGTCACGGTGACCGAAAATAGACTGAAAATTTGAGAAAAATTTAGTTTCCGGATAACTCAAAAAGTTTAAATCCAATTGAAATGAAACTTGGATATGATGTTGAATACCAGAAGTGGAGGAACCCGATTGACTTTGGAGAAAGTAGGTTAAAGGTCAAGGTCACACTGACTGAAAATAGACTAAAATTTTCAGAAAAATTTGGTTTCCGGATGATAACTCAAAAAGTTTACATCCTATTCGAATGAAACTAAATATATATTGTTGGATACCAGGAGAGGAGGAACCCTAAAAATTTGGAGAAAGTAGGTCAAAGGTCAAGGTCACGGTGACTGAAAATAAACTGAAAATTTCAGAAAATTTATTTGCTTTCCGGATTATAACTCAAAAAGTTTACATCCAATTGAAATGACACTTGGATATGTTGTTGGATACCAAGAGGGGAGGACCCTATTGATTTTGGAGAAAGTAGGTCAAAGGTCAAGATCACGGTGACCGAAAATAAACTCAAAATTTCAGAAAAAAATTGGTGTCCGGATGATAACTCAAAAAGTTTACATCCAATTGAAATGAAACTTTGATATGATGTTTGATACCAGGAGTGCAGGAACCCTATTGATTTTGGAGAAAGTAGGTCAAAGGTCAAGGTCACAGTAACCGAAAAAAGACTGAAAATTTCAGTAATACTGAAAATATCAGAAAAATTTGGTTACCGGATGATAAATCAAAACTTTTACATCCCTTTTGAATGAAACTTGGATATAATGTTGGGTACCAGGAGGGGAGGAACCCTTATGATTTTAGAGAAAGTATTTCAACCAAAAATAGACTGAAAATTTTAGAAAAATGTGGTTTCTGAATGATAACTCAAAAAGTCTACAGCCAATTGAAATGAAACTTGGATATATTGTTGGATACCAGGAGGGGAGGAACTCTATTGATTTTGGAGAAAGTATGTCAAGGGTCAAGGTCAGTGAAGGTCACAGCGACCAAAAATAGATTTATACATTAAAATGTCAAGACATGAAACTAGAAAATAAACCTTCTTAAATTCTTAGAATTTCAGATATTAGGTAGGAAAGAAAATGAATAGACAATTTTAGAAATATTAAGGTCTTCACATTAATTTGGTCACACAAAATTTTAACTTGCAACTCGGCTTGTGCACCCTGGTGCCATTTAGATTTTGTTAAATTAAGGGAAAATCTAGAGAAGTCCATTTCCCGACAAATTTTAAATGTCTTGTATCTCCGTTAAAAGAACATGGAGATATATATTTCTTTTTACCATTTCATTTAGTCTGCAATGCTTATCAATTTTAATAGATTTCAAGAAATCCTTGACATCAACAACATCAGGAGTGAGACACCTTATGAAAGTAATTCAGGAAATAACCTAACCAGTAACTATTTATTTATCATTATAAAATTCCAGAAATGTCACGGACATTGTCTCCGATCAGAAGTTAATTACATTGTTTTATAAAGAATTTACACCAGTTTTCCGCCAACCCTGACATGATTTAAACCTTTAGAACATTTTTTCAAAACTTTGCAATATGAGGGATTAGCCATGAAAAAACGGAAAAGTTGCAACGAATTAGTAGGATCTCATAAATCAATAACAATTTTGAAACTAATCGTATAAATTGTACCAGAAACTTATATTATTTAACAAACACAACAGTTGAATGACCATCAGTGTTGTTATTCTATTGACGTACAATGTACCTTTCTTCATGTTTGTTTCGGAATTGTTTACCGATGTTACCATTTTTACACTTTCATTATTATGTTTATCGAAATGTTTTCTACAATGAAAGATGGGGTATTTAGTAAATATAGTATAGAGTAAGCTGAACATATTCCCTTTGGTCCATGCCTTGGTTCTAAAGAGAATCACCAGCTCAGTTGTTCAGAACTTCGCTGCTTGTCCGTAAACCGATTTTTTAAAGTGTCAATGTTAATAAAACTTTTAAAGAATATTTCTTCAGATTCAATTGTGTTCTACCCTATGTTGGCGTTAGTTTAGGGTCATTTAAGGTTAATGTTAAATATTTTGAAATCATATGTTTAGTTTCTAAAATGTTTTCTGAGATTATTTAGAATCATTTTAAAGACGATATAATACCGATAGATTGTTTATTGCTGCATAGAAAAATGACGTTAATTAAATGCCATTTATGGAAACAACCTTTTAAATTACAACATTTGTAAAACAATAAATTGCAGTAAAACTTGTGCATATATCTCTTCAGTGCAAATTATAAAGATAAAAAAAACAGAAACAGCTGGTAGAAAACAAATACTATTAATTAAGTTTTTCAACAAAGATTGACCAAAAGATTAAGGACACACTTTTTGGCAGAGCAAATAGTGCTTAAGTTTGGAAAAAAATTTAAAATGTAAATAGTCTAATATTTTAAAATGGCCTTAAATTGAATTCCACTCCATATATTTGCTTTAGCCTTAATTATAAGTCGCAGTCGCAGTCGTATAACAATTACCTCAGTCCATAATCATGGATAATTATCAAATTCCTGAAATGACACAAGCATATTTTATACTTATTGACTGATCATGAGGGAAAAACAAGTTTGTTGTCCAAGAGACCACGACTATTAACCAAGGCGAGGTCGATGGCAATAGTTCGGGTCAAGGGGACTTCTACTTGTTATTCACAAATAAACAGCCTTTAAGTATTTTATTATACCGGAAACACAAGAATTACATCTTTTAAATCATTTCATTTCTCTCATTATCAATATATATATTTTAGATTTTGTATTTTCATTAAAACATCATAATTACTTTTGTTTTCTTCAACAAAATTTATTCTGCTGCAAAGTGAATAGTGTTCACTGTAATTCACATAACAAGTTAAAAGGTATCACTTTGAAACAATGATGTCAGAGCATTCTGAATCATCTACAGAACTTTTATCCAATGAAAACGCAGGTAAAAAGTTGGGGAAAAACATTTTCACTGCCATTCAATAGTCTGTGGAACTATTGACCGGTAAATAGTTAGAAAATTGGAAAAGGCAAAAAACAGGTTTATTTTAGAATCTTTTGTAGTAATTATCATATCCTGGGGTGAAATAAAACTTTTTACCTGTCACAATGAGCATTTAATTTCATTGTTGATTCCCGAATAAGATCATTTGCTTAAGTTAGTTGGGATGTCCAGGTTTCTGACACAAAAATTTCTTTTTTAAGGTTTGCACAATGAAACATTGAGCATATTGCTAAAAAAAAACAAAAACACAGAAAAAACACAAAGAAAAAAAAACAAAAAAAACTCCGAAAACCCGAGGGCTTATGTAAAAAGAAAAACAAGGTTCTAAAGATTGACCAAATTTGCTTTTTTACGCTCGATATTTACAATAGAGTTATATGGGAAATAGCCCTATACCGCAATTGAAAGGGCATATTTTTCCATAAGCGGACATGCATTTTTTTTTCAAACTTTGTATATTTATTGATACGATACAGAACTTCAATTTAAAAACATGAGAAAAATTAGGGATCAACTACTTAATTTTTTGACAGACTTTAAAAATTTGACCAATTCATGGCATTTAAGTATTAAATTATCTTCCCTTGGTAAAACTTTTTGATTTTTTCGCAAATATGCAATATATTTCAAACATAGTTGACGGAGTATAAATCTAGCATATATTTAATATCTACAATATTTGTAATTAATAGCAACAGAGATAAACAAAAACAAGATATAAAGTTTCATTAGAACCACCAATTTTTGCTTCTTGATCTATCTTTTGCAATTTGCAATGAAAGACTAGATACGTATGTGAAGCTACACGAATTGTGCATTTGTCGTTTTATTTAATAATAATACTCATATAAAATTTTAAATCATCATTTACAGTTTGCAATAAAGAGAGCATATATTTGGTGTCATTAAGGTATTAATAAATTGGTATTTTCATTATGGCCATGTTCGAGGTCTGTAATAATGTCCTGAGGATAGCTGTAATGGCAAGAGGCAGCGCCAAGGACCATTTCAGCATCTGAAGGCCATTATTACAGACTGAGGACATATAACAGGGCCATTTTGAAAATACCTATTTCTTGAAACTTGTATGAACCAGATGGTTGAACTTAAACACATGATAAGTACATGTAAATGTATAAAATATTTTCTGTAAATTCTTTTTTGAAAAGAATGGTCATTTGTGGGATGAAATACCATTTAGGAGGACATACGCTGACAAAGTACATTGACTGCAGACGGACGGACAAACGGCGTTATTTATTCTCCATACAACTGTATTAGGGCATGTACTGTAGGGTTTAACTCTGATGTACAAAATAAAAGATTTTGAAAATATCAAGAAACGGTGTATATTTTCTAATTCCTTGTGATGAGATGAGTAACATGTGTTATCACAAGAAGGGTCAAATATCTAAAACAAAAAGTTTATTCTTCACACAACTGTATTAAGGTTTACCGCTGTCTCAAAAGTACAAAAACACTTTTTTTTAAAATATCCAGAAAAAATGTTTATATTCTGATTCCTTGTGATGAGATGAGTAAAACGAGTGGTCTAAAGTAGGGTCAAAAATCTAAAACGAAGATCTTAATTATCATACATGATAGAGCTTATTTGTATGTTATTTATTTTTTTTAATATACAAAATTTTATTTTTTGTTCAAACGGATTTCTGAGTCCCCACGGTAGATCTAATTTACTTTTTAGTATTATTTTTATTTCAGCTTGGGAAAAAGAGGTATTAAATCTCCAAAAAAGTTAAATAACCAATAAAATGGAGAAACAACACCAAATTAGTAGGTCCGTCCGTAAATCAATTTCAATTTTGAATCTGCTCGGATAAATTGTACCTGACTTTACGTTTTTCGGAAAATACATGTTATTAAAAACCATTTGTTATGGATAAGTTCAGAAAGTGTGAGCACTAGTCCTTCAATGTGTAATGAACCTTTGACTTGTTTGTGTCAGTATTCGTTTACCAGTATTACCATTTTCACACATCTATTTTTATTTTCATAAAAATATTTTGTACTTGGAATGTCTGTTTACAATAATAACAGAGGGACTAATAACCTTCATATTCTTTTTCACCTTTGCCATAACATACGCATATCCAGGAAGAATAAAAATTTAGTGAAAACTGTAATATTACTAATATAAAATAATGTAATATAAAAGTTTGAGGAAAAAACAACCCGTTTTTTCTTCAAATATTGAAGTAAATGCTTGTGATTACCCCCCCCCCCCAAAAAAAAAGAATTTATCTGGTACAAATTTCATGTCTGGGACTAATATAACAGCATATTAGCCCAAGTGTCATTAGAACTTAGATCCAAAAAAATGTGCTCTTATGAAATTAAAACTTTTAATGTCAAAATAACTTGTTCACTGTTTATGACTTTTTATAATTCATCTGCATATTCCATCATTTCTTTATGTGATCCCCAGCTAGATGCTAAATACAGTTTGCCATAATGATTATCGGAACAATTCAAATTGCCTGTATCCATTTAAGATAACATTTTCAACCAGTCTAAAAGCGAAGGTGCTTCTTATTATTTTAAAACTGACGATTATGTTTTTTGCCAGAATGGCTGAAAAGAGTTTTATATTTTTCACAGCTTTTTATATTTATCACAATTTCCTGTGACGAGAACCTGACTGCAGCGAGTCATTTAAGACAACATAGTAAATCTTTTTTTTAAATTGTTCTGGTGATAAAAGTGTTCCTCTTGTCACTTTGATCTTTTAAGCTCGTATCTTTTTGGTATCTACGTTTTTAGTTTCATTAAACGAATATTTGATATGTGCTTAAATAGATTTATGTCCTATTTTGTGAGGTAGATTTTTGTTTAGATTGTCGTCCGTTTTTAATCATAAAAGAAAAACATATTTTTTTTTTTTTTTGGTATTCCTTTTTATTTATTTACTTTTTCAAAATTTCATTTATTGTTCAAACGTATTTATGCACAACAAAGGGTGATTTATTTTTCCTTTCAGTATAAGTTTTATTTTAGCTTTGGAAAAGGAGGAATTAATACCCCCCACCCCACCCCGCCCCAATGAAAGCAAACTGATTATATTTTTGGTTTTAAGTGATCGTAACGAAAACGTTTATTACTTTTTTGGTTATTGGACATTTAATCTTCAAGTTTTAATTAGTGAAAGTGATATGTACGGTACTGCGGGGGAAACGATTATAAATGAACTTTTATGTGAGTTGATTTATTTTTTATCTATAATGTTTAAGCTGTACAACATAATGACTATAAAGGTGTTAAAATATATTGTAGTTTTTCTAAGAAAAATCGTCATTTTTTAAGAATTTTTTCCACTGACATTTTAAGAGCATGGACTCTTTTGTTTTACGTCATTGTGATCGCTTTATGTATTATCTGAGTTTTGTTTTTGATTTATAAAATATGAACTATATACATCAATTTTCAAAAAGAAAACGACATTTGGAAGACCTTCAAACTGTAAATTATTGTTTTATCTGTAACTAAAAATAAGGAACTAAGTACATATCCCTTACCATTATTCATTCGTACACTTACCTATAAATATATACATCATATAGCCCATTTTAAAAAGTGTTGTTATCTTTTCCTTGATTTGAACTCTCCCATCAAATGGAGGTACAAACACTCTTCGCTTCCGGTTATCACTCGTACGTTTGGCTAAAAATACACAACTTAAACCCTGAATACATTGTAATTATAATGAAAAAAGGCCAATCATAGATTGCAATCTCCCCGCTCACCTTTTTTGGACTAACACTAAAGTTTGGTTTAGAAACTGTATACATAGGAATCATCAATAAAAATTTAATTTAAAATTAAAGTTTTTTTTAAATCTGACTATTGAAAATGATCATCATTACTGTAAGGAACTGAAAAAGATATGGTTGCTAGGTAGAATCCCAAAAAATTACAGGTCTTTAAGACTTTCAGGAAATTTACAAAAATAAGAATCAAAGTTGTTTTGCAGTCTTTCTATTAAAAACAATGATTCTTAATGTAAGGAATTAAAAAAGCATGGTTGCTACGTAGAATTCCCCAAAATAACAGGTCTTTAAGACTTTCAGGAAATTTACCAAATAAGAATCAAAGTTTTTTGCAATCTGACTATTGAAAATGATCATTATTACTGTTATGAATTGAAAAAGATATGGTTGCTAGGTAGAATTCAAAAAAATAACCGGTTTTTAAGACTGTTAGGAAATTTACAAAAATTAGAATTAAAGTTTTTGCAATTTGACTATTGAAAACTATCATCATGACTGTTAGGAATGGAAAAAGATATGGTTGCTAGGTAGAATTCCAAAAAATAACAGGTCTTTAAGACTTTCAGGAAATTTACCAAAAAAGGAATCAAAGTTTTTTGCAATCTGACTATTGAAAATGATCATCATTACTGTTAGGAATTGAAAAAGATATATTCCCAAAAATAATCGGTTTTTAAGATTTTCAGGAAATTTACCAAAATAAGAATCAAAGTTTTTTGCAATCTGACTATTGAAAATGATCATCATTACTGTTAGTAATTGAAAAAGATATGGTTGCTACGTAGAATTCCCAAAAAAAACAGGTCTTGCAGACTTTCGGGAAATTTACCAAAATTAGAATCAAAGTTTTTTTGCAATTAAACTATTGAAAATGATCACTGATAAAATAAAGCACCAAAAAAGATATGGTTGCTAGGTAAAATTCCAAAAAGTAAAGGGTCTTTGATAGTTTCAGAAAATTTACCAATATAAGAATCATATTTTTGAAATTTCAGTGTTCATACTAGCTGATGTCATTAAATTTGTGCTTAATTTTATGATTTCATGTTAGAATTTCAAAAATTATTAGTTTTTGACATTTTCAGGAAATTTACCAAATTTGGCACCAAAGCCAAAATTATAAATTCTTATCTTGGATTCCAAAAGCAATTCAAGTAATTCCCCATGAAAATGTAAACCACAAAATGAAAATTATACATAAAGTTCCTATTATATGCTGAGTACTTATTGTTTTAAGTTTTTTTTTGTCCCTTAAGGGCATGCCCCCAGGGATCATACCAAATGTCCGCTATCATTAGCAAGTTAGATAAACATAATGGAACTCATATAGAAAGTTTCACCTTACAAACATAAATACTTCAGAAGATTTCGCATATTACTGGATAACTCGAAATACAATTTCGCTCATCATTCCGCCCTGAGGGAAAATTTCAAAATTTCGAAACTTTCGGTTACTTATACCCTTAAAACCAGGTGTTTGCAATTTAAGATGTAAGAGGAGTTCTAGCTGAATCGTTTTTTTTTTTTTTTTTTTTTTTTNGGCCATGCCCTGAGGGGTCATACGAAAATTCCGACGCCCTCTGTGAAGTTGCCACATAATATGTGAGTCGATTCCCGGGTTTCAACTTTCTAGCCCAAATAGCCTTGGAGATTTCTTCGATTATTGGATGTCGCGAAAATTCATTTTCGCCCATAATTTGCCCCTAGGGCGTTTGAGAGAAACTCTGAACCCCTAGCGCGCTAGAGCAGATCATACTCTAATATGGTTCTTATAGTTCCAGAGCTATCGGGGAGCACTACACACATACGTACGTACGTACATACGGACAGACTGCATTGCATAAACCCCTGCTTTCGCTGAGCGGGGGAATAACTAAATTAGTACAATTGTCAGGGTAAACCACAGTAAACAATGACATTGTAATCTTAATATAAACAGTTATGAACTGTGTTCAGGATGAACAACACTTGCCATGTTAGGTTGGTAACCGGAACTGTTCATTTGTATTTAAATGATGAAACCGAAGGGCGGACAAAATAATATTTTGAAAAGGCAAATACCTGATTTTGATGTTATTTTTTCATTTATAAAGAGATTTGTGCATTATTAAGAATGTATTCCTTATATACTTTCAAATTATACTCATGAAAAAGATATTTTGACAGAAATAAGCCTTGTATTTATAATTTGTGTTATTGATCACAAGGCATGTCTAAATAACCAATTAAAGTTAAAGTAGCAGTACCATCTGCAAAAAAGAGAAGGCCATCTATCCAACGGCAATGTTGTATTATATGCCAGAATTATAGAACAACTGTATAATTAAACCAACAACGCTTTACTTTTGAACAAAACTTTCAGTTGCCTCTTTTTTCTTTTGCTAGCTAAGACGATAAAAATGGGTTCAGTCAGCTGCCTCGTCAGTAAAAAAGTGCCAAGTTCTGACAAGGTCCAAAACAGCAAGCATTGATTGGTCTGATTGTGCCTTTTTTTAAATTTAAGACTTACAAATGTGACCAAAATACACAAAATAACGTCCATAGAGTATAAGAAAAACTCTAAAGTTCTGATCGCAAAGTAGTAGAGATTTTGCACAATAAGCATATTGTCAACGTATTGCATGATGATGCTTGTATTAACACCTATTTATTGAGGCGTATAAAGAATGACAGTGGTGAAGTTTTGGTGTCTGAACACGATAAATCGTTTCAGTCTTTCATATCGGATAAGGGACCCTTTGACATATTAAGAAATAATTTGTCCATTGTCCATTCACAAACAAGTTCACATTAACACAGTTACTTGAAAAACAATCTAAATATCTCCCAGATGATCGAAAAGATACCTACATAACATACCAAACTTCAGCAAAAACTGAAAAAAATCCGGTTTCTCAGAAGAATTACTATTCAGCCATAGGAAGGTCGTGTCATGTAAAATTTAGTTTTCAGTAGCACGATTTCACTTTCAGAAGCTATTTAATATCTACCTCCTTATAACTAAATATAATAACTCATGCCATGCCAAAGGGATCTAAACACACAATTAAGTGTCAAACTGACTGAAAGCAATGGGACTTGTCTTGCCAAAATACCACCGGGTAAACCGTCATTTAAATAAAATGAATTCCATTTTCAATAGCTAAATGGGTTATAACCATTGGCTAGATCGAGGAAGCATGTCCTCAGGTCTATCTTAAAATCATTAGTTTAGATAACATCCAATCTAGCTAAAGCTCCTTTAGCATCGCCCTTGTATTTCAGTTGGAAAAAAGGAAGAAATGGTCTCAAACCTGTTCTTTTTCTTGCAATGATGTCACCAGACGTTTTACAAGAACCCATTTGCATTTGTTAAGGCACATCTTTTGTTGCTGCATTTGTTACGAGCAAATCGGCTCGTGTCCTTGCCCTTGCCATAGAAATGAAATTTGTTAGAATAGCTTGACGCACCAAGAGTCAGCTGAAGTTGACAACGAAGTTGATATATAAGTTGATAGAAAGCATGGTTAAACTGTATATATACGTTATGACGTTATGAATAGAGCTTGACAATAGCTTTAAAACACGTAGACATGACAGTGTATCTGCCGTTATGTATCTCAGATTGCTCAACGCTGTAAATACCCCCCCCNCCCCGCCCCATTTTCAAAAAATAATTGGATTAATAGATCAATAAGGAACAAAACATACAAGACGCGTTATCCGACCCTGACGTGGTATGTACACTTAGTCCACCGCCATAATACTAAGAAGTATCTGATTTTCTGTATTTTGGTCTGTCGGTCTCGCCTCTACATTGTTCTGATAATATATATGTTCATCTTTAATGTTATTATCTACTTCGATACATGTCATTTTTGTATTTCTTTCTTTTCCTTAAATTTGTACATATAGCATTCTTTGATTTTTTTATGCTAAAAATGCATTTCCGTTTGATAATCAGAGAATAACACCTGCATGTCACATGTGTGCATAAAAATTTTAAATTAGTGGATAAATTTACCCGACTAATAGTCCTTCTGTCATTATAAACATACTTTACAGGTACAAAACATCAGATTCAAATAACAATGGAAGTAAAAATATGGTAAAATCGGTAAACAAATACCGACACAAACAGGTAGAAAGGTTCATTGTACTTCAAGGGAATAACACTCACACTCTCTGAATTTTTCAATTTCAAATGTTTGTTTTGTTACAATATCAAAAAATATTTTCCAAAAAATGTAAAGTCCGGGAACAATTAATCAGGGAAATTCAAACTTGAAATTGATTTACGAACCCTACTAAATTGGTGCTGTTTCTCCATTTACTGGGTCATTGATTTTTTTTTCTTTTTTTTGGGGGGGGGGGTAGTAATTCCTCCTTTTCCTAAGCTAAAATAAAACTTATACTTAAAGGAAAAATAAATCACCCTTTGCTGTGCATAAATACGTTTGAACAATAAATGAAATTTTGAGAAGGTAAATAAATAAAAAGGAACAACGAAAAAAACCCAATTCGGACAGGTAATAAAGTTTATGTCTATGTAGTTTCTGGAAAAAGATATTGTGACATTAGCAAAAAATTAAGGTATTTCTTTTATGATTAAAGAAAAGGGCGAAAATCTGAACGATAATCTACCCCATGAAATAGGACATAGATCTATTCAAGCGCATATCAAATATTCGTTTAATGAAACTGAAGACGTAAATACCAAAAAGATTCGCGCTTAAAAGATCAAACTGACAAGATGATTACTGTATCAAGGAACACTTTTATCACCAAAACAATTTAAATGACTCGCTTCAGTCAGGTTCTCGTCATAGAAAAAATACTGCTAATATTGTGATAAATATAGAAAGCTGTAAAA
>MJUU01000765.1:39759-66987 GCA_002080025.1 Modiolus philippinarum
TAAAATATATATATATATATATATATATATATATATAACCTCTTTTCAGCCATTCTTGCAAAAAACATAATCGTCAGTTCTTAAAATAATTAGAGGCACCTTCGCTTTTGGACTGGTTGAAAATGTTATCTTAAATGGATACAGGCAATTCGAATTGCTCCGATAATCATTATGGCAAAGAGTATTTAGCATCTAGCTCGGGATCACATAAATAAATGAATGATTATGCAGATGAATTATAAAAAGTCATAAACAGTGAACAAGGTATTTTGACATTAAAAATGAAAAAGAAAGGAAATGGGGTAAATGTCAAGGAGACAACATCCCATATCCAGGTTAAAACGACCAAAAGGTATTTTGACATTAAAAGTTTTAATTTCATAAGAGCACATTTTTTCGATCAAATTTCTTAGGTAGTAGTTTTCAATTTTTGATCCTTTTTATTTAAATTTTTGTCAGGTTTAGTTCAGAACACTGTCGACATGAAATTTGTACAAGATAAATTCTTTTTGGGGGGAAGGGGGCATATGCATTATTACATTAGTAAAAAATTTCCTGTACTTCATGATTTAAATAACGCGTTGTTTTTTCCCTCAAACTTTTATATTACATTATTAGTAATATTACATTTTTGACTAGATTTTTATTCTTGCTGGATATGCGTGTGTTACGGCAAAGGTGAAAAAGTATATGAAGGTTATTAGTCCTTCTGTCATTGTAAACAGACATTCCAAATACAAAACATTTTGATGAAAATAAAATTAGAAGTGCGAAAATGGTCATATTGGTAAACGAATACTAACACAAACACGTCAAAAGGTTCATTACACGTTAAAGGACTAGTGCTCACACTTTCTGAACTTGTCCATAACAAATGGTTGTTTTGTAATATCTTGTATTTTCCGAAAAATGTAAGGTCAGGCACAATTTATCCGAGTAGATTAAAAACGGACGGACCTACTTATTTGGTGCTGTTTCTCCATTTTATTGGTTAATTATCTTAATGGAGATTTAATTCCTGCTTTTCCCAAGCTGAAATAAAACTAATTCTAAAAAGTAAATTAGATCTACCCTGTGGACTCAGGAAACCGTTTGAACAAAAAATGTAGGGAAAAAACATACGAGCAAGCAAAAAAAAAACAATAAATGAATAAAATGTAAAACGCTAAGGTATTTCTTACATGATTAGAAAGAAAACTCAAACAATTGTCAACGTCAGAACGAAAATCTTCCCCAAAAATGCAAGAACTGCATCTGTTTCAGCTCACATTATATATTCATTTTATGCGACTAAAAATTCGTAAATACCATAAATATATGTACTTGAAATATCAAACTCATGCAAGAAGTATTTGTGTATCAGGTAACACTTCTGTCGCCTAAAACATATCAAAAAAGTAATTAGTATGTTGCCATGAATGGCAAATTCCAGTCATAGCCACAAAATCTGAAGAAAAAAAGAAAAGCAGGATGCTGCATATAAATGCATAATAAATAATAAAGCGTTTAACTTTGGCCCAAAATTACACAGGTGAAGAGTTTGATTAGGAGTTAAGATAATAGATGCATACCTGTAAAAGTCATATAAGCTAAAATGCAAAACAAATAATAAAGCAGCAAAATAATTATGCAAGTTTGGTAAATAAGTACTAAGCGTTTCAGAAAACAATGTAGAGTAAGTGAGAACCGAACCGTCAATCAAAAGAACGAACAATCCATGGACAATGGCAACATCGGAAACACTAAGAAACAAGGACACCAGTTAAGTACGGGACAAAAAAGAAAAATGAAGACACACATACAGATGAACAACACGGACCCAATAAAAACCATGCGTGAGATCAGGTGTACCGGTAGAGTAAGCATCTCCTGCTTCTTATAAGATACCCGCCGTGTTGAACATGTCAAATCCGGTAGTAAAGTCAAATCCGATAGAGGAAAAACAACTTTATTTGCAGAGGGAAATATCTGTTGTCATCTGGGAAACAGATATCCCATTGCGATCCACAAGATCGTGATGTCGACCGTAAAACTTCTGTAGTGATGACTTTAAGTTTTTGGTATCGTACCCTTGCTTAAGTAGTCTATTTGTAAGCAACTGAGCTCTATCAAGGAAGTCACTGTAACGAACACAAGCCCTTGAGTAGCGAATGAGTTGTGAGATGTAAACTCCATATGCTGGTGCTTTTGGAATGTTGCTACAAAGAAAAAAGAAGTTGACTATTGGAATAGTGAAGTCATCGCGTTTGTCATATAGGCTAGTTTGTAATGTACCTCTGTTGTCAATTTCAAGATGAAGGTCAAGGAACGAAGCCGCGGTGGAATCATCTGTAGTATCCTTAATTTCAAGCTCTTTTGGATAAATAAGATGAAGAAAATCACCAAAGAGAGGGTTGTTTAGTAATAAAATATCATCTATATAACGGAAGCTGAAATTAAAGGACTGGGCCAGTTTTTTTTGTCTTTATTGTGAAGAAGCCCTTCAATGAATTCAGCCTCATAAGAATGGAGAAACAGATCGGTTAAAAGAGGTGCACAGTTTGTGCCTATTGGAATTCCAATGGTCTGTTGAAAAACATGTCCTCCAAATTGGACAAATATATTGTCGATCAAAAACACTAACATTTTTATCACTTCTTCCTCTGTGTATTTTTTCTGTGATTCTGAGTCATATTTCACAAAGCATGCTTGTTCTCTGCCTATGACAATGTACTTAAATCTTCGTTCGCCGTTCATACGGGAGAAACATCTATGAATTATATCTTTCAGCCGAGATTTCAGTTGTTCATGAGGAATGGTAGTATAAAGTGTGGAGAAGTCAAATGTTTTAATGCTGTTGCAATGCAATAATGATCTAGATTTCAGGATGTCAAGCAGATCTTTAGAGTTTTTTAAATATCCACATTTCATTTACATTAGGTAATAGATAAAACATGATAATTCCAATTAGCGTTAATGAAAAAAGTACCATAATACAACATGCATGGATATCGGGAAATATAAGAATAATCTTAAAATAGGCAAAATGAATGCATTTGCAATACTGAAGTATCCTGACAGTTTTGTTTTAAGTACCAAGCGGCTTAATGGATTTATTTTTAGAAAAATAAACCTATTGAGTGTCTCACTTGTGCCAAGCTCTGTACTCATCTGACGTTGACGTTACTTCAAGGTTATTTCTAATTTTATCTTAATCAGCTGCTTCATATCATTGGATCTTTGATCGTCAAAATGTTTAAATTTGATCTGCATTTTAAAGACAAAGTTGTCGAACTGAAATTTACAGCATTTTTCATTCTACATATGATGTTAGTTTTCAAGGTTGCATCCATATCTGACATCAATCTACGACACGGCTATGCAGTAATAATAATTAATAATCGCTTTCATATTTAGTTTTGGAAAATCCCTCTAAAATATCTAAAAGAATATCTTAGAAAACTAATGATATAATTTTTGTCGTTTTTCAAAAATAAGTCAGTTGTTGATAGAGGTAGTCTTTTGTACAATTATCTTTTAGATTAAATGACCTTAAAGTAATGCCAAAATTAGTTTGGGACCGCTTTATGCCTGGGGGAAACACTCCCAAATAAAAAAACAAGTTTAGGCTTAGATATTGAAACTTTGACATAATCAAATTTCTGGACGTTACTGTAGAATACATAATAATCTTCGGGCCAACTAATTTCACCAGTAGAGTCTTCGGACCAGTGGTAATAAACAATAAAAATCAAAAATTTGGTAAAATCTAGCTTTGTTAAAGCTATTTCCACAACTTAACTTTCCTCAGTACTCACGCAAATAAAATATTTGGAAAGCGAAAGATCAGAACATAACACATCTGATTGAGAACCATCCGAACGACAAATGTGACTCTCAGTTTTTAAGATATATAAGTGTAAATGTGATTTATTGAGTGTTATATTCGTGATGTCTGTGTGTGTGTGTGTGTGTGTGTGTGTGTGTGTGTGTGTGTGTTATCTTTGGTTTTTGCAATGTCTCTGACCTTTGATTTATGTACTTATATTTTTCGCGTAGGGGTTATTTTCGCTACTTTCGCCAATGCACGATTCATGCAGCACATATCTAGTTTTTCATTGCAAACTGTAGAAGATAGATCAAGAAGCAAATATTGGTGGTTCTAATTAAACTTCTTATAACTAAATACCGAAGTTACTGTGAATTTCATTTCCGCATATGCGCATTTCGACAACTTATATCTTGTATTTGTTCATCTCTGTCGCTTTTAATTACAAATATTGTAAATATTAAATATGTGCTAGATTTATACACAGTCAGTAATTTGGTTTTACATCATTACAAAGTTTACTTAAATGATCAGTTTCAGATAACGGTATGCTCCATAAACTCATTCAAAGGTATTCACCAACCAATAAGCATAAAGCATAAAAGTTTTATTTAAAGTCGGATGCATATCATAACAATAACGTTAGCTCTGTACAGCTTTTTACCGACAAACTAACACATATGGCATTAAACATACGATGACATAACTATATGACATACATCTAAGCTCCATGCATACAAAAGTTTACTGAATATCAATTTTGATAAACAAAGTCACTGACATCACATTTATAAAAGCCATGCAATTAAAATAGCTACAGGATGTAGTAAAATTACGACTAAACTTACAAAAGCACATTTATAGGCCATGCATAATATAGCACTAAGGTGTAGCAAAACTAAAAAACGCAGAATGAAACTTGAAACTGAAAAGAGTATACCCTTAAGATCTACAGGAGACACATCTGCATAAGCTGCCACTCCATGATTTTATTAAGCTCTTAAACTGGCTAAGGCTTGAAGCATTTCTCAACTCAATAGGCAGCTCATTCCAGAGTGTGGCTTCTGCATATCTCAAGGATTGCGAACCATGATATGATTTTCTCACCTTGGGTATTTGAGCTTTATTTGTTTTCCTGAAAGAATAATGGTTGTCATTATTAAACTCAAATAAATATATTAAATAACTCGGGCCCTTATTATTCACTATTTTGTATACTTCAATAGCCATACATCTAAGTCTTCTTATCTTCAGAGTTGGTAGTTTGGATTTTATTAATAAATCTTCATAGGAGCTCTGGTAATCTTCATATATAAATCTAAGTGCCAATAGGAGCTCTGGCAATCTTCATATATAAATCTAAGTGCCTTTTCTTGAATTTTTTCATTTTTTTCTAGTATTGGTTTCACCACAAAAATGCCAAACAGTAAGACAATAATTGAAATATAATATAAAATTATGAATTACTCATAATAAAAGAAAAAAATTATTGTTAATCTACCTAGTTTTGTTAAATTTTTGCCAATACCTTTTGGCACATTTAGCTGTCTTAGAGCTTTTTTACATATATTTGAAATATGAGTATTAAATTTTAGTTGATAATTAATTGTTACACCCAGTAATTTTTCTTCATTTTCACAGTTAATTTTTATTCCATCCAAATTCAAACTAATATTTTCATTTGCAGTTTTTGAGCCAATAGCAATTGCTTGAAATCTGGATTTGCTTTCATCTGGTTGTGGGAGAACCAATGAATTAAATTTAAACTTTCCTTTTCCAAAGTGCCCACAACCTTACCAATTTCTGTGTCTGAGTATGACAATGTATTATCATCTGCATAATTATATAAAATACTTTCATTTACAAAATTAACTAGAAGTGGTGCCATCAGAAATGATGGCCATCCCCGCACTTCCCTGTTTGACTCAGAAAACAGTGTTTCACTGACAAGCCCATATGTGTCAAAATTGACATCTTGGGCCTCTTGTTTGTACCCAGACCACTGTTTAAAATCCGAAAGCTTATTGCACATCTGCAGACTACATGCTACAATTCTATTACAAAGTTAAATCTAGAAATCAAAAAATGTAGGAGGAATTCCCATGAGAAGCTCACATGTGTCAAGATTGACATCATGGGGCCTCTTGTTTGTACCAAGATCAATATCAAAAATCCGAAAGTTATTGCGCATCTGCAGACAATATTCAACATTTCTATAACAAAATTAAATCCATAAATTTAAAAATGTAGTATGAGTTCCACTGACAAGCTCACATGTTTCGAAATCGACATCTTGAGGCCTCTTGTTTGTACCAAGACCAATATCAAAAATCCGAAAGCCTATTGCGCATCTGCAGACAATATGCAACTATTCTATAACAAAATTAAATCCATAAATCCAAAAATGAGAAAGGAGTTCCACTGACAAGGTCTATCTAACGGACAGACAGACAGACGGACAGACAGACACACGACGGACAGACGGACGGACGGGACCAAAACAATATGCCCGCATTTTCTTCAGAAAAGTGCGGGAATAAAAATATGATTTAAAAATATATTAAGGTAGATCGACACTAATACACGGCGCATTCGATTGGCGCATTTGTGTAACACGAATCGGATGCGGAATTGACTTGATTTTCAAGCCGGAATAATCCTGTATTGGCCTATTCCTTGTGACGTCAGAATAGATTGACATACACTTTCCCGCCAATTAGCTCCCTTTACCCGTAAATATTGTCAATTACGTAAACTATATCAAATAACTTTCTTAATCGAACGGTGACATGTAGATTTTTTCAGCGTAACAGATATCTTAAGTATATATCTCTGAAATATCAAAAAAATAAAAAAAATCTGTCTGATATTTATTTTATATGAAAGATAAACAATAAGCACGTTCTCACAGTTCCCTATATATTCTTTGTAAATATTGCTGAAAAATACTGAATTTGGCCTGATTTTCAAAGCTTGATTACAGGAAAAGATGATCGGTGACATATCATTTTTATTTTATTTTCGGAACATATAGGTAAAGACCTACAAAATATCTGAAAAGAAAAAAATTCTGTCTGATATTTTTATTAGGATCGAACTACCTTAAACAAGACCTGTCTAAGTATAGAGACTTGGGGTACACCTTTATATATATATTTTTCCATGTACTAAAATTAACACCAACTTTCACACATTGCTTCCTTTCAGATAAATAGCTATTCATCAATTTTAAAGATGACTCAGATAAACCATATGCCTCAAGTTTTAAAATGAACAGATTGTGTAGGCCTTCGAGAGATCCATAAGCACTGCAGCTGTATATAAATTACAATCAATTGCTTTTTCCAGTCTTCAAGTATTTTTAACAATGCAGTGTTACATCCAAAACCAGGTCTAAAAGCAGATAAAAAAGAATGAAATATATTTTCAAAATAATTTAAAACTTGTTCATAAATTGCTCTCTCGAAGAACTTCGAAACAACTGGCAGTACGCTGACTGTCTGTAATTTCCAACCTCCAGTTGACTGCTCTTTTTGTGGAGGGGTACAACCTGTGCTTCTTTCAGCTTGTTTGGAAATGAAGCATGTTCTATTGTTTTATTAATAAGCATTGTAATTGGTTTACTAATGATTGGTTTTGAAATTTTCAAAATTTTTACAGAATTACCATCTTTCCCAGTTGCTTTATCTACATTTATTTTATAAATTTGTTTTTCTACAAATGAAGTTTCTATAGGTTCAAATTTTAATTAATTTTCAGAGTATTTTTATTGTGAGATTATCTTTACACTTGGATGATCTTGGTCTACATCACAACTGTCCTTCCCAATGTCTTTGGCTACATTAACGGAAAAATCATTAAAAGTTTCTGCCACTTCACTTTGATTATTAACAATTTTATTTTCATCGGCTAGAATAATATTATTTTCAAAGAAACTTGCTAAGTCCGATCTCAAATAGACTGCTAAGCCATCTCCTTGTATGTTTCTGTCGTTTCTCCATAGATGGTAGTTGTTAACACGAAATTGTGCGTCGAGGAGCGATTCGTCTAGTTTTGTTTCAAGAAAATGTAATAAAACAAATATATGTTCAGAGGTAAATGTTTGTTGATTTATATAAAAACTATGATTACTTCTGTATTTTGTTATTCAGAAGTATAATGTCAATTAAAACAATGCAAAATTCATGCAATTTTTTTAACTCTTTTAATTTGTTAATAAGCTCTTATACATGTAGAACCATTTGTATTATTTATATTTAATTTTTCTTTTATAAACATTTAATATTTAATTATACATAATTTGTATATCAAAACTTTATAGTCCGAGTTTGTTATTTTCCGACTTTGTAATGGTCCGAGTTTGTTATGGTCCGGGTTTGTTTTAGTCCGACTTGTCCAGTAACCTTACAAATCCGATGTATTAAAGAATAAGAAGAGGTGGCATGACATAAAAACAGGGCATAATAATTTCAGGTACATCCGTATTTTTTTTCCTTTTTTTTTGCCTGTGATATTAACCAGCAAACTATTAACATGAATAAGCGGAAATTATGTTGAAGAGGCAACAAAACGTTTTCAGTTTAACCAATGTCTATGTATAGGCTGAAGCAGAGACGTAACTTTTCATATGTATATTGACCACAGTGTTTCTCTGAAAAATGTTAATGACTATTTAACGCTTTCCATTAATCATACAGCTGAAATACTGCCGAGCACAGTGATGATATAGCTTGAATAGTACCGAGTACATTGATGATATGGCCTGAATACAGCCGATCTAACACTAAACATTGTGTGAAGCAGAGAATTTACTCCATGTTCATTCATTGCTTACATAATTATATGTCTCTTTTTAAAGCAATTAGTCAATCGGTGCATATACTTATTAGTTCAGCAACGAAAAATATACGATATATATATTTCCATAATTTTAGGGATGTCCATAAAGAGCGTAGCTCGCTTGGGACGTACATTCGGCTTCTACATAAATTACATGTATTACACGATGATTAATCCAATTTTATGACAATCAGTAGCAATTTTCAATGTGATTACACATGTCATAAATATAATGGCTTAATTATTGTCTCGTGTGGTTTTAATAATCGACAATCAGCGGAAGTACTCTGTTAATTACAGGCGATTTTGTAGGATTATTGCATCTTCATTATGTATGAAGATATCACATTAAAATTCTTATGGTACGATATATTGAAAAAAAACAAATGAATAAAAAGATAACTAGAGGTACTGTGGCCTGGATGGCCACGAAATGATACCCCCACTCCCCATATGGAATTGGAAAACAGGAAGTAGATGTATAGCAAATCAGAAACTTGTTACTTGCAGTATGGGATATTGTTTAAACCTGCCTACAAAATTTTAGAAGTAATTGGAAATACTGATACGAAAGGTTATTACAATTGAAGAAATATCTTAAAAAAAATAAGTCGGTAAACGGGAATCTGATGTTCAGCAATCTGAGGTATAGGACATTAATCTATACTTGTCTACAAAATTTCAAATGGCAGTGATAAGTAGTTACCGAGAAAACTTTAACAAAACGTTTCTACAATTACCAAAGATCTCGAAAATTAACTACTGGTAAGTCGGTATACAGGAAGTATAAGGTCGACAATCCTAAAATCGATACTTGCAGTATAAAATATCATTGTAAACTTGCACACAAAATTGCAAGTGTCGATGATTAGTAGTTACTGAGAAAACTGTTACAAAAAGTTTCCACAATTGACAACAGATCTCAAAATTCCAATCCTGAAATCTTTTCTGGCAGTATAGGACACCATTCTAAACTTGCATACAAATTTTCAAGTGGCAGTGATGAGTAGTTACTGTGAAAACTGTTACGGAAATTTTCTACGATTGACAAAAGATCTTGAAAATTTACTAAGTTGGTACACAGGAACAAGATGTCTGGCAATCCTGAAATCGCTACTTGCAGTATAGGAAATCATTCTTAACTTGCGTACAAAATTTCTAGTTGCAGTGATGAGTAGTTACTGAGAAAACCATTAAGAAAATTTTCCAACAGGAAGTAGACGGACAAAGTGATTCCTATATACCCCCTGAACTTCGTTCGTGGGGGTATAATAGAAATAAAAAAAACTTACTATACTATGTTGTCTATGCATTTACTGCAAGTTAGGTTAAATGTGCTGTTGTGTGTCAATTCCCTGTATTCTTGCGATATTGTCCTCGTGTTGGGCACTGTTTCGTGCGCTGTTTCTTACTGACATGCATACATTCTGGCGTCAGCCATGGAACATTTAACGAATTATTATCATCGAAATATGAATCTGAAAAGTTTGGAAGCGTGCAGGTCTTACAGTACCAATCTTCATCTGAGTTTGATAAGTTGTTATATTCGGAAACAGGCAGATTTATACATTTAATATGGTACCAGAATAAACATTCTTCACATAAAATCGCTCTTTGGTTTTTACGTACTGGTTTCTGGCATATTCCACAAGGATTTTTTACTGGGCCTGGATTTAGGGAAATATCTCCTGATAATAAAAGTTGTAAACATATGGTTTGTATATAATTTTTGTTAGTGATTTTGTTGTTTGCATGATGGCATTTTGAACTGACCAGTAGTCAGTACCTCGGTGCTGACCCGAAAGCCGATTATAATTGGAACCTTACGACATCTAATGTTTTGTAAATTTTGTTGAAAACTAAGGAGTATCTCCTTCATGCAAAGTGCTGTCTTTAGCGTATTTTAGGCTACATATTTAGATCATATTGGTTATTTGTTCTCACATCTTTGAGTTTCTGGTCTTCCAAAGGTTTACATTTTATCTGCACTGAATAAAAGTGACAACAAAAGTTCGAATCAATGAAGAGACATTGGTTATCGAAATGCGCATATGCAGAAAGCCGTAAATTCAAAGTAATTTCGGTATTTCATTATTTTTAAAAATCAATTTTTCTCTTATTTTCATTTTTTCTTGATATTTTTTTATTGCAAAGGTAAATAAATATATATATTTGTGTAGGTTTATAGTTCTTCGGTCGTTGTCATCTATACTTTAAAAGTACATTTCAAATAATAACGGATATGTATATATGGTTACATCGGTAAACAAATGAAATAGCAAGAGAAAAAAAGGTTCATCATACTTTGATCTACTTTGATGGAAAACATTTCTTATCTTGCGCTTATGTTTATTGAACTTGTTAGTTGTAAATGCGACAGAAATTCAAGTTTTTTGGTACAGTTTTTACGGGTTTCAAAATTGAAATTGATCTGCTTACCGCATTTAATATGTGGTGCTCTCTTTCTCTTTATTTTAGTTACATAAGGTTTCTATTTTTTTCTATTATTTTGTTTTGTTTTGTTTTTTTTTTTGTGTTTTTTTTTTTCATCTCTCTTACACTGAAAACGCTGATGATACCTAAAGGTAAAATAATGATGTGGAGTATAAATGTTCAAGATCATGCGCGTATTTAGACCGTACGCGTACGGTCTGGACCATATGCGTATACTCATATGGTCCGACCGTACGCGTACAGTTCGACCATAAGCGCACGGTCCGACCGTATGCGTATACTCATACACCCAGACCATTTCGGTATGATGACCGTATGGGTATCTCAAAAAATTTGTTTATGTGAATACATTTTAATGAAATATATGTTACACATATAAAAAGACATATAATGAACAGTCCACATATATTTAAATAGATGAACAACATCAATCGAGGATCCGAATTGACCAGTACGTCCTATCCGGCTACTGAGTGGTACAGGATCATAAGAACCGGAGTTGACATGTTCAACACGGTGGGTGTCTTATAAGAAGCAGGAGATGCTTAATCTACCAAGATTCAAGATTCAAGATTTTATTTCTCTCTAGACAGATTAAACTGTTACAAGAGGCAAATATTAACAATATTCAATATCGATGACGAACTAAAATATAAACAAATTAAGTTATATAAATATAAACAATTGAAGTAATACAAACATATTTCACACATCAATATTTAATATGATACTCATTGACAAGTAAATAATGAAATTTCTTTCTTTAAAAAATACAGGTAAATTCATTCATGTAAGAATAGTAAACAAAATAGACACGTGGTTTATCAAACGCTGCATGAAATCAACGTTAAGTGATTGAGAGGATTATTTATAACAAAATCAAAAAATACGCAATAGTGATTATTTCTACATAATAGGTAAGCGTGTAATGGATTTTTTTTCTATAAATATTTTAGAATTTTACTAAGAAAAACTGCCAAGTTATTCCAAACTTTAATGTTGCTGTAAGTTAACATGCCTTTCAGTTTTACCTCGCTAGGGTTTACTCTAAAATAATTTGGTATGTACTTTAGTCTCAGTTGAACAATATTAGTATTAGAGCACTTGAAAATTTAGTGAAATTCGTTCCCAATTTCTCTTTTGTCACATGTATTACAAATACGCTCCTCTGGTGGTATACGATTCCACCTTCCAGTTTCGACTGGGAATTTGATATTCGAACATCTAAATTTACTTAAGTATTACCTTTTATTACTATTTAATTTTAATAAATATTTCTCAAGGCCAAACTCACTTTTGAATAATGAATAAAATTGACCTCTGGATGAATTATAAACGTCAGCAAACCATTTCTGTATAAATTGATCACATAAGATCTGGCGAATGCTTATTTTCACATCACTGTTAGTAACTTGTAATTGGTTGTCCCATATATAGCTTAGACCTATATCATAAAATATTGACTTCATGAAATTAATCCAACAGGACTGAAATTCACCACTTTGGTCCATCTCGAACAATAATTTGTACATAATACTTGATAATTTTGAATCATTAGATATCAATTTAGACCAGAAGCATATCATTCTAACTTTAATTTGAATTTCTAAAGGAAATCTCCCAGTTTCACCCTACACCATAAAAGTCGGCGTAGTTTGCCTTACAGACAAGACTCTTTTTAAAAATTTCAAATGTATAGTTTCTAAAATTTTAACATTTTCAAAGCCCCAGACTTCACTGCCGTAAAGCAAAATTGGTTGAATCAAGGAATCGAAGAGCTTCAGTTGTAAATCAACAGGTATAGCGATATTTCGAATTTTTCTATATAGTCCAAACAAAGCTTTTTGAGCTTGTTCAGATAGTCTCTTTTTGGCTACAGTATATTTACCGTTTTAGTTAAATAGTAAGCCTAAATATGAGTATGATTCTACAATCTCAAGATCTGAATCATACAGCGTAAAGCTAATATTATGCGGGCGCTTCCTTTTCGAGAATATAATAACCTTAGTCTTGTCTGTATTAACTGTTAACTTCCACTCTGTGCAGTAATTTTCAAAAACCCTAAGACAATCTTGCAATTCATTTGCAGATTCAGCAAGTATAATAGTGTCATCTGCATACAATAATACGAAAATCAAAAGATATATACCCAATTGTTCCCGACAATTTTTTGATACTGTATGAAGACCTGTTATGTTATTATTCTTTAAATAAATTTCTAAATCAGATAAAAAAAGTGAGAACAAGAAGGGCGATAAGTTTTCACCCTGTCTAACTCCAATATCGCACGAAAAGAACCCGGAAATTTCCCCACCCTTTTTCACACAAGACTTAATGTTACTGTACATGTTAAATATAACTTGCAGAATTTTCCCTTTAATATTATTTTGTTTCATCTTTTGCCATAATCCCAGTCTCCAGACAGTATCAAACGCCTTTTTAAATCTACAAAAGTACAATACAATTTTTTCCCAAATGACAAATATAATTCAATTAACACATGCAAACAAAATATATTATCAACAGTGGAGTAACCTTTTCTAAACCCTGCTTGTGATTCTGGTATCAAACCAATTAAATCAGAATATTTGGCTAATCTAGTGTTTAGAATAGATGTGAATACATTACCCAAAAAAGAAACTAAAGTTATACCTCTATATGAGTCTGGGTTTTTAGGGTCCCCCTTATTTTTATATATAGGCATAATTATACCCAGAGTCCAGATTTCTGGAACTATTCCAGTATATAAAATTTTGTTAAATAATTTCATATATAATGGCAAAAGTCAATGTAGACTACTTTTAATGTATTCATTGACAATTAAATCATATCCCCCCGATTTAGAGTTTTTCAAGTTTTTTACCGCAGAAGTAATCTCGTCTGAAGTAATATCACCGTTTAGAATTTCATCAGCTAATTCGTTACTACTATCAGGGATTTCGAAGTCTATTTCCATATCTTCATCATTTGCGTTTAATTTTTTGAAATAGTCATATAATTCGTCGACAGATATTGGAGTTTCTGTAGACGGTGACTGATTGAATCTATTTAGAATATTCCACAGCTCTCTCGGTTCCGTTTCGGAAGTGTCACGTAATTCTTTTTCTAGTTTTAGCTGATAAGATTGATAACAACAATTCATTTCAAACCGGTAAGCCTTACCAGCTACTTTCAGCTTTCTGCGATTTTCGTCCGTTTTTTGTTTATTATACTTATTTTTAGCTTTGTGGAATTCTTTCCGTTTTTCGTAACAATTAGCATTAAACCAACGCCGATCCGACTTCCTTTTAGTATGACGATTAGCTCGTTTTTCACCAAAAGTATCTTTAGCAGACTCTATATATACTTTATTTAG
The DNA here is from genome assembly GCA_002080025.1 of Modiolus philippinarum. Taxonomy (NCBI): domain Eukaryota; kingdom Metazoa; phylum Mollusca; class Bivalvia; order Mytilida; family Modiolidae; genus Modiolus; species Modiolus philippinarum. The sequence goes on from MJUU01000765.1 coordinate 54,216, forward strand.
GTTAGTAACAAAATCATCAAGATCTGATTTGAACGAATCACTGTTTACATCGAGACAGTCAACCTGGTCGCACAGGTCATCTATTAATATTCGGCTCGTCATACATTCAACAAACTGGTTTTTCTTGTCAGGTTTCCAACGATTCACCCCACGCACCGCCGAATTTCTATTGTTGGCAAAATTGTTTGTTGATATGTTTTCAAGTACAGCGTGTAACGCACATTGAACATCTGACAATAAAGGGTCAAAATCACACACTCGTAATTCCGCAAAAAAGGAACATAACTCTGGTGACACAAGCAAATAATCAACCACACTAGTTTCATTGCAAGTAACTTTACCAATACCAGAATCAGCAAATTATCTACCGTTTGCAATAAACATATTATTATTCTTACAAAAATCTAACAGCTTATACCCAAAATTATTACACCTCCCTGTATCCTGACTCGATCGATTCAGTGGGATATCATTTAAAGACAGTTTATGAAAATCTTTTAAAAAATCATCTAAGTCATTTATGGCATCAATATTCAAAAATCTCATTACATTTTCATCTGGAATAATATAATCTGCATGAGTTGCTGTTCTTGCATTAAAATCACCAAAAAGTGCACATAAAATGTTTTCTCCCTTAAAGGAGATAAGTTCATTTTCAATCTCAATAAAAGTTTCTTGAGAGGAATACTTAGAATTTGCTGGTGGGATGTATGTACATCCAAATAAAACATCCTTATTATCAAAACATGAGAGCAATCGCAACCAATAAACAAAGTCACAGTCTGTATTATGAAATTTTATCTTTTTTTGTAAAGATTTTTTATATATATTTGAAATACCACCTGATTTTCTGTTACATTTTTTTCTAATTTTAGAACTCACACTATATTCATCAGGGACATTTAGAACATCTAATTCATCAATTTTGGATTCTAAACAAATTAAAACATCATTTTCTTTTATAAGATCATGAAATTCAGGGTATAAAAGTTTGGATTTAATACCACACACATTTATACATTTTACATTTATTTTACATTCATTTTGGTTCTTTGGTTGTTCTCTGAGACTATTGTTATTAAACTGTCCTCTTGTCGTCCTGTCCTATGCAGGATTAATTGCTGCAACTGGGTTGGGTCTTGATGGTGGTCCAAAGTGATGTTTAAGGAAAGTGTTTCCCTCCTGACTTTGCAGTGGGGCTCTCACTGTTTGAACAGGGCCATTCACATATGCATATCTAGATTCGACATTATGACTCGCTACATCTTCCGGGTAGATTCTTTGCCCATAGGGTCTGTAAGTCTCGTCTAATTTTGGAACTTCCGGGACCAAAACTTGTACCCGGAAGTTGCATTTTAAACAAAAACATATGACGTTCAAAGCAAAAAATTTGAACGTCATAATCCTGCAACGTCATATTTTGGCGGGAAACGTCTTCAAATTGCAATTTTATCGTGATTTCTCGGTGTCACATGACGAGACTTACAGACCCTACTGACATATAATTTGTCATCTTTAAAACGAATGTTATTGCCACGTTTCTGTTCTCTCTTGAAGACTGGCCACAATATATTTCTTCTTTCCATAATCTCTGTTGGAAACTGGTCATATATACTGTAGTTGGTTTCCTTAAGTTTTTCAGGAGCCGCCTTCAGTACCATCTCTTTGTCCTTGCGGCGTTCAAACTTAGCTATGATAGTTCGCGGTTTTCCATCTCTACGTGGTCTTAGTCTGTGAACTACATGAAAACCGATATCCTTGGTTATGCCTAATTTAGTTTGGATGAATTCTTTGAGGACGGTTTCTGTTTGAATATTATCAGGATCGTCTTTTTCAGCCTCATTCTCCTCGATTCCTCCAAACAAAAGGTTTTCCCTCATTGATCGGGATTGTATATCAGTTATCTTCTCTTTGAGAACGTAGTTTTCCCTTTTCATCTCATCACGTTCGAACTCTACTTGACTGATTCTGTGTATGATAGTTGAATTGAAACATTTTCCTGACTGCTAACATTTCCATCTATGCGCACTATATTTTGTTTAACTTGAGCAAGTTCTAACTCGAGGCTCGAAAATCTACTTTCTATAGCACTCAGTCTTTTATCTATAGAGGGCAATGACTCAGGATTCTGAAGCTTTCTATATATATCATTTCGAACATCTTCTAAGTTTATATGTGAAGCAGACGTCGCACTGTTATGTAGATGTTGATTTTGGGGGAGGGCTGATTCATCATCGCAAACATACTTGGATTATTGTTTTGTCGACTCATCAAAGGGTCATTGAATTGAACATTCAGCATTTGGTTTCTGTGGTGCTGCATATTATTGTCACTCATAATGATTGATGATTGACTTGTAGTATCGAGAGGATTGTTTACTTGTTGACTGTCCGCCATTTTTTTCTTGTGAGTTGATTTTTCAGAGAATAATAAAATGTCAATAAACACCATCTAGTAGGATTTAAATCGAATTTTTGCAGCAGTTCAATAATCTCATATCAATATAAAACACATCTGTGGTATAATTTTGAAAATGCACTATATAGTATTTCATTTCTGCTGAAAATTTCAAGGGACGTTTTTCACCCACCTCTGTTCAGTCCGCCATCTTGATTCACTTTTCTACTACCGGTACACTTGATCTCACCCATGGTTTTTATTGGGTCCGTGTTGTTCATCTGTGTGTGTGTCTTCGTTTTACTTTTTTGTCCCGTAGTAAAGTGGTGTTCTTGTTATTTAGTGTGTCTGATTTTGCCATTGTCCATGGATTGTTCTTTCTTTTGATTGACGGTTCGGTTCTCACTTACCTTATTCACTATTTCACTGTATTACATTCATGCCATTTGCTGCAGATATCGTGAGTATAATTTAGAGAGACAGAATCAATGCCAATACATAATTTCATTTTTATTTTTTGCTTGGATTTCTTTTTTTTTTTCTACAAAAGGAAAACTTGTCATTAAAATGTTTCGTTGCAGTGAAAATGATAACTGTAACCTCTTTTGTAGGGTTCACATATTTCTTCGTTCGTGCCGAACTGATAAAAAGTAAATTAGACGAACTACTTTAATCCTGGCACATGTTCTAAAACATTTTGCATTTTTTCCGCTAGCCTATATATTTGTTGTCACTTGATTCGACAGTTTCGTCAGTAAATCAGTAAATTATCCAAAATTGAATTGAATTTGTCCTCTTAGGACATTTTCAGTATTAACTGGAGGAAAAAACAGATACGGGTGAGCTGAAATTATACATATAATGGGCATTTACATCAATGTTTTTGTTAAATTATTTGCATTATATTTCCCCGACCGTACGCGTACGGTCCGACCATACGCGCATGGTCCGACATTATGCGTATTTTTTTTTTTAAATACGTATACGGTCTGGACAGTAAGCGTACGGTCCAAATAAGCGTATGGTCCGAAACACAAACAAAACTGTTTAAGTTAATGATCTAATTCGGGAATCAACAATGAAATTAAATGCTCATTGCGACAGGTACTAAGTTTTATTTTACCTCAGTTTATGACCATTACTACAAAAATTTCTAAAATAAATAAACTATTTTCTGCCTTTTCCAATTTTGTAACTATTAACCGGTCAGTAGTTTCTCAGACAATTGAATCGCAGTGTGGATATTTTCCCGAAGTTTTTACCTGCGTTTCCATTGGATAAAAGTTTTGTTGATTATTCAGAATGCTCTGACATCATTGTTTCCAAGTGATAACTATTAACTAGTAATGTAAATTACAGTGAACACTATTCACCCTGCAGAAGAATAAATTTTGTAGAAGAAAATAGATGTAATCGTTATGTTTTAATAAAAATACAAAATAAAAAAAATATATATTTATAATGAGAGAAATATAATTAGACTATTTAAAAATTGTAAATATATTGAAATAGTTATATAGACTATTTATTTGTGAATAAGTTTGTTGTCCCCTTGACTCTATCTATTGACCTCGGCAACGTATCGGTCAATAGTCTGTGTGTCGGGGACATCAAATGTGTTTTTCGCACATAATCAGTCAATAAGCATTAAATATATTTTTTTGTAATTTCAGGAATTGGTTGAGGTATTTGTTATATGATTTATAATTGAAGCTCAAGCAAATATATAAAGTGGAATTTAATTTAAGGACATTTTGAAAAATAAGACTAATTTTACAAACTTAAGCATTATCCCCCCGCCGAAAAATCTGTCCTTAATTTTGTGTTCATACTTTGTTGAAGTAACCATAAGCAGAAACTTGATTTACAGTATATTTGTTTTTATCAGCTGTTGCATATCTTTTTTTTTTGATATTCTTAATCTGCATTGAAGAGATATATGCACAATTAAATTCACTGCAATTTCAATATTCTATTGTTTTCAATGATGTAATTTTTAAAGGTTGTTTCCATACAGGGTATTTACTTGACGTCATTGCTATGCAGCAAAAAATTATCTATGAGTATTACAATGAAACCTGTCTAAACCGACCCCTGACAAAACCGAAAACCTGTCTAAACCAAACACAATTTCTTTATATTTTTGAACCTGTGTAAACCGAACACTGTCCCAGAGCGGTTTCGGTTTAGACAGGTTTCACTGTATATCGTCTTTAAAATCAATATAAATTATCTCAAAAACATTTTAGAAAACTAAAGATATGATTTCAAATATCAAACATTAACCTTCAATGACTCCAAACTAACTTCAAAATCAGAATAGACAACAGTTAAAACTGGGAAGATATTCTTTAGTGTCATAAATTTTTATTGATAAAAATGGTTTAAGGACCAGGAGCGAAGTTCTGGGGCAACCGAGCTGTTGATACAATTTATCAAACAGTTTTAAACAGTGGCGGATCCAGACTTTCTTCTAAAACAAACACGTTGAAAGGTTCATTATACTTAGGTGGAATGACAACACTGATGGTCATTCAACTGTTTTCGTTTGTTATATCATATAAGTTTCGGGTACAATTTATACGATTAGTTTCAAAATGGACCCTACTAATTCGTTGCTACTTTTCTACTGTGATATTTATTTTAGTTTTTTCATGGTTTATCCCTCATATTGTTAAGTTTTTAAAAATTGTTCTAAAGGTGTTAAATCATCTGGAGGTTAGCAGAAAACTGGTGTAAGTTCGTTATAAAACAATGTAATTAACTTATGATCGGAGATAGGTAATAATTTATATGTCTGTGATATTTCTTGAATTTAATAATAATGAAAAAATAGTTATTGGTTAGGTTATTTCCTAAATAATTTCTTAAGGAGGCTCACTACTGCTATTGTTGATGTCAAGGATTTCTTGAAACCTATTAAACTTGATTAATTGTAGACTAAATGAAATGGTAAAGAGAAATATATAGGTCCGTGTGTTTCCAAAGTGAAAATTTGGTGGGAAATGGACTTCTCTGGATTTCCCTGAATTTCACATTAGAACCATTATTTGACTTAAAGCCAGGAAATTATCTTAGGAATTTTATAAAAACTTGTATCTTAATTTGACCAATAGAAAATATTCATGAAATAATATGCAGGGGTCCGTGGGCAAAATTCTTCAAGCCATTAAACTCGAGAAAACACGAGGATTTCCGAAATCTGACACTAAATCAAAAATGTGATGAGCGAGCCACCTTAAGGAAAATCATGCAGATATCATGACTCCCACGAGAAGTTGAGATAAAATATCTCTATTTTGTAATGATAATTTACACATACTGCCTGCAAATGAGGATGGTATTCTATACTGTGATATTCTTTTCTGAGTGTGGTAATCTAGTATACTGCCCGAAATTAAAGGAAGCATGTGCTATATTATACTGAACATCTTGACTATATTACTACTTCATAACGTCAATGACATCACTGTACAATTAGAGCTGGCAGTATACTCGAGGGTTGGTATACTCAACAGAGTTTTGGTTGGTACACTCAACTGCAGGGTTGGTATACTCAACAGAGGGTTGGTTGGTATACTCAACTGCAGGGTTGGTATACTCAACAGAGGAATAGTATGCCAAAGTACCACCCTTACGCTTAATAAATCAAAATTCAAGAAATTCATGTGAAGTATTATATATACATATATTTACATAGTAATTATTTTATTCTTAACGACTTGCAAGTGATCGTCTTTTTGCCCCTCTGATTTTGGTATTTTTTTTATCGAAATCTTTTTAATTCATTAAATGACAGTGAATCGAATAGACTTAAAATAATTTTCATTGAGTCCATCCACTCCTTCTTCAGTAAATTTCATACTGCTTTTTATTTGCGGTACGAAAATTTGGCGTTTTAAGTCTTAGATATATTCTTGGGAATGTTTTATCTGTTTAAGTTCATCAACTTTATTAAAATTCAAGTTTAGAGTGAAATGAGTTAAGACAAAATTTTCAGTTTGTATAACTTACAATTTGAACAAAATAAGCTGATACAAATTTTAATTTGTAAAAAATTAGTCCAAAAATGACTTATTAAATGCACAAGACCTAAAACATTTGCTGAACTTTGTTTCAAATGATGAAATTAATGGAAACAATCATGTTTTTTTATCATAGAGTACTTTTTGAGTATACTGTCAACTGTTAATTACGATTTGTTCCGTAAAGCTACATAAACAAAAAAAATATAGACGGATGACAAAACCATCGTAGATTAGACTGTAACCAAGATTCGTCAAAAATAACGAATGTAAGAATATGGAGAGAAAGTGTCTACAAATACATTTTTAAACCAAGCTATGTGACAACGCTTTTATTTTTGTTCTTTATCTTGAAGTCACCATAATGCCTTCAACAATGAGCTATGCCCATACCTTATAACAAGTTCAAGACGACCCCTAGCACCGGTTTTAGCTGAATTCATTGCTAAATGTCGAGCAAAGCTACATCCATGTATGTTTTCCTTAGTTCATGGATGCGGGATTGTCAACAAACATAAAAATAACTGACAAAGTGTTCTTACAACTGCTGTCACCCGTTGCCCAACAAAAAGACTCATAAAAGACAATAACAACATATACTACAGGGCTTTCATCTGCAAGAAAACTTGACATAATAAAACAATGAGATTTTGGCATTCTAAACAGAATGGTCAGAATACACAAAATTTGAAAGTATGATTGTGTATCCATATATGATATTCTCTCAAAACAAGTACACCATAACTGAAATGTTTCGAGAGCATACATTATATTTTTCTGATTCTATTCTTGTTAATGTTTACATAGCAGCAAAGATTGTCTATATCTATATTGTACACAGACTTTACAAATACAAAACATTCACAGTAACTCACTATTTTTGTTATTTGATTAAAATTAGATTGAAGTGTAAATATAATTACATCGGAAAACAAATATAGAAACAAGCAGGTAAAAAGGTTCACTATACTTCAAGAAAACACTTCGTATCAAGTACGGATGGTCTTTGAACCTGGTTATTTCAAATGGTGGGTTTGTAACATCTGAAACCTTTGGAAAAATGCAAGTGTGTGCAATTCAAACTGGAGATTTTAAAATAAAAATTGATCTACGGACCCTAAAACCCCTTTTACTCTGATGCTGTTTTTCCTTTTTGCAATTTATTTTAGTGTATTTTATTTTTATTCTTTTTATTTATTTAGTTTTTATTTAGTTTTTTTGTCTCGCCTGCGACGAATGTCGCGAAGGCGAGACATAGCGACTATAAATTCTGTCGGCGTCGTCGTAAACATTTGGTTAACCCTAATGTTAAACTTTTTTTTGAACTTCAATAACTTTCTCAAATCATGTTAAGTATCAAAGAAATTTTTGTACAATATTCAGTAAAACTTCATCATTGTATTCCAAGTTCATTTTTGAAAAAAAAAATAATTCCAATTTTGCCATTATTTGGACTTAGTTTTTTTATATTTTTTTTTATTGTACCATATCTCAGCACCAACATGCCATAGACAGACAATAATTGGTGAGTGATTACGTGTAGTAACCAACATCTATACTAGAATTAGGTCACCATGATCTATATTTTCCGCATCAATGAATTTAGCTAAATTTTCAATGCAGGTCCTTATATCAGCAATGTTTAAACAAAATTGGGATAACGGAATTTAATTTTGATGTAGAATTGCTGCATAAAGTCTATAGATGCACAATAAGCTTTTGGAATTTGATTCCAGTTCCAGTTTCGTAAATTTCCTGAAAATGTCCAAGACTAGCCATTTTTGAAATTTTCGCAAGCAATCAAATATTTTAGCCATTTTTTCGTACGAGACATTATTCTGGATACTAAAAAATATGGTTCCAATTCCGGTAAATTTTCTGCAACTCTCAAAGACAAGCAGTATTGGGGAATTCTTGTTAGCAACCATGCTTTTTGATTGAATTTTAGTGAAAACAAAAATTTTCAATGCTTAAATCTCAAAAATTTTGATTCCAAAATAAAAGTGACAATAAAAGTCCGAATCGATCAAAGGAAGAGACCAGTAAGGAAAATCCGAATAACATTCGACTGAATCAGGGGAACACAATCCGACACAGAACTTTTTTGGAAAGCCGTCATAATCCCGACTTGGAACGGGCATTTTATAAATAAAATGGGGGGGGGGGGTTAAACCAGCTTAATTGATGCATCAACCTACCGCTTATATGACGATTAACTATAGCTTCTGTGTGCACAGATTGTGTTAAATGTCAAAGCCATAATATTGTCAGGGCGCACTACACTATTTCAATACGCCAATGTTTGACAGACCTCGAAAATAGTACTATAAAAATAGTGCCTTTTCATTTGTAGTGACTCCAGCCAATGGATACATGTTATAATCAGCAAGATCATAGAATATTTCTAGGTGAATGACGGAGAACAAAGACTTGAAAAAACATGATTAAGTTGCATAACAAGCTAGAACGGATCGAATGAAATACGACCAAATACCGAAAATTCTCTGTTGCGACTATGTACAAAATTAACTGGAACGTTTCAATTCAGTTTTATTTTCTTATTTGACCATACAACATATGGTTTAAATGTATTTATTTTATCGTGTTGGTGATCTGTTAACGGAAAACACCTAGGAAAATTCATTTCTATATTATTGGAATTTTTGAAATCCCGGAATTTAACATACGAGTCAATGGGAGGCCGAATTAGTGGTGTGCCTCGGATCCTGTCAAAACATAGAATTTTTCTCTAATAGGTAAAATGTTTTTGTCGTTCGATGTACAAGCCTAGCCTCATACAGGTAAAATATTTTTGTCGCTCGGTGCACAAATCACACTACAGTTGCAAAAAGAGAGAAACATCAAGAAAGAGGCCAAAAGTTAAACAAAACCGTCTACAATAAAATTGGAAATAGGAATTGAATATTTATCAATCAAATCTGGATTTCGTCCAATAAATTTCTTCAGAAAAACTATTAATCTGCATTTCTCGAAGCCCTGATTTAAAAGTTTACGAATTAAACATCTGTGTCGTTTCAAAATATCTTGATAGTGACTACATGCTCTAGCGTAACGGATTAATTGAGAAATATATACTCCATACGATGCGGAAGACGGAATATTACTGTCGAGGTGTGGAAAGTTTACAATATCAAAATTGAAATCGTCTCTTTTGTCATAAATTCGTGTGCTGAGGTTGCCACTGTCATCAAACTCCAAAAGTAAATCTTAAAACGAAACAGAATGGTCAGTGTCTGTAGTCTCCTTTATTTCAAGTTTACCAATTTTGGTAAATTTCCTGATACTCTCAAACTGAGTCAAAGACAAGCAATTTTTTGAAATACTTGTTAGCAACCATGCTTTTTGGATGAATTTATGACAAAACTAATATTGCCAATGGTCAATTTTTGATAAATTTCCTGATACTCTCAAAGACCAGTTATTACTTAAAATTTTTAGTAACCACATCTAAATATAGGCTAAATTATAATGAAAGCGGAGTGAGCAGGCGAGACACCAGGTTCCGCGGAACCTTTACGAATTATTATTTTACTTTTCTCCAATTAAAAAAGTAAGTATTAAAATGTTTAATAAATACATCGGGTTGGCAAATAGGGTAGTGGGGTAGAAATAAAATCGGTTTAATCAAAGAGAGAATTTGTAAGATCAAATAGAGAATGCGAACTGTCTTGAATAAAAAAAACTACAGACAGCTTATCCACTAGGTTAAATGACAACATCATGGGTCAGGAAAACATTTCTCAGTGCGCTTCTATTGACATCATGGGAATTTCTTCTCCTAAATTACGCCATCGCAGGTCACATGGTCAAAGAGTAAATTATAATATCAAAAGCAAACGTTAAAACCTCGTAAATATAAAAGATCTATATACTGTTTTCAGAAACAATGGGTGGCATTGTTTGTTCACTAAACTTTGTTAAATTACTGTAACACAACTTTATAAAATCTCTTTGGAGTGTGATACTTTGTTAATATTCCGCTCTATGAATGTTCAAAAATTATTGATGCTTTCTGACTTTATCCGAGAATCAACAAACCCGATGAGCACATAAAACAGTTTTTGAAAATTGAATACATTAATAAATGAATTGACCTTATTGATGTTTCAGGCATTTTTCAGGACCCAGATATTCAAAAGCTTGTACCCGTCTATTTTGACAACCAGGACATGCCTGTCATTTTTTTTTCTTATAACAAGCCTACTAGAAACATATTTTTCAATTACTTTTCTATTTCCTGTGATGCTCATTTTTATGAAAAACAATCCTAGTAGCTGAGACTGTTCCACGTCCCCATATCACTATGATCCGTGTGGACATATATTAACGGGGAATCTTAACATTAAAGAAATTAAACAATTCTTTAGAAAAGGGCTTAAATATCCCCCACCTTAAAAAATAAACTGGCAAGCATGTTTTTATATGATTAATGACACTGTAACCAATAATTGTAAAAAATGGAGCAAACAAGAAAGTGCAGACACGCATGCTCTAAATTTGTTTACAGATAAAATTATTACCAAGGCCACAAAAAGAATACATAAGATAACTATTTTGAGTCACCTCATAAGCTGTCTCTAAATAGAATTAAGTCAAAATTGAAGGATCTTGGTAAAAAATATGTGTTTGTACCTGTTGATAAGTGATTTCATGTTTATGTCCGTATATTTAGTTCTTTCAGTTTCATTTTTCACAATTGACTTAGTTCTGTTGCCAACTGAAGTTTACTGTTGTTACGATTTTTTTTTTTTTTTTTTTGATTTATCACATTTGCTATAGGAGGAAGGTTTGGGCCCAATAAAACTAGTTTAACCCCGCCGCAGCAGGTTTGCGCCTGTCCTTAGTCAGGAAATTAATTAAGCTTTTGTGTGTCTTGTCTGTTTTCTAGTTAGTTTGCTGTATGTCTATGGGAGTCTAGGATGATGTTTATTTCGCTGAACTTTATTACTCTTTATGAAGGGGCCTACTCCGACCTGCCGTTGGGTGTGGGGTTTCCTCACCGTTCATTGAAGATCTTATGGTGGCTTTGAGTTGTTACTCCCCTTTGAGTCGTTGTCTCGTTGACACATTCCACGTTCCCCTTCTTTTTCCTATTCTAACAACGTTACTGTTGTCTGAAAGAAATACTACATCGATGTTCAACAAACGAACTGGACAAGTCAGACACTTTCACACGTACCCACGTTAACCAAACAACATTACAAGATACAGAAATGCTTAAAGTTCCACCTAAAGATAACATCTTACCTACCATATGCTGGGTTCCGAAGCTTCATAAAAATCCCTTTAAACATCGTTTTATTTCTGCATCTAGCAAGTGTTCTTCTACTAATTTATCCATCCAATTAACTAGTTCACTTACTTGTATAAAGGAGTTGGTTATTAAATACTGCGAAAAAACTTATCAAAACTCTGGTGTAAATTACTTTTGGAGTGTAAAAAGTTCTATTGAAGTTTTAGATTAACTACAATCAATTCAAAGACCAGTCTCATCTATCGACAGTTATATGATTTTTCTACACTTTATACTACCTTTCCACATGATTTGATTAAATCCAAATTGGGACAAATTATTAAATGGCCTTTTAAATTTTCTGGTTTGCAGTTAAGCAAGGATTCTTCTCTAATATTACCTACAATAATCATTGTTCCTGGACTTGTAATGATATGATTAATGCACCCTATCTTTTGCTTGACAATTGAGAACACTATTTATCAACAGGTCATAGGTATTCCCGTGGGTGCAAATTGTGCACCTCTAATTGCAGATCTTTTTCTTTTCTGTTACGAACGAGGCTTCATGAAAAAACTTCAAAACGGAATAGAACAATACCAAACAGTGATAAACTTATTATCCCCGCACTTTCGAAGAAAGTTCGGGGATATTGTAATACCCTCCGTCTGTCCGTCCGTCCGTCCGTCCGTCCGTCCGTCTGTCCGTCCGTCCGTCCGTCCGTCCGTCACACTTTTCTTGTGACTCAAACTCCTCCTACATTTTTGGATTTAGGGATTTAATTTTGTTGTAGAATTGTTGCATATAGTGTGCAGATGCGCAATAAGCTTTCGGATTTTCGATATTGGTCTTGGTGCAAACAAGAGGCCCCATGATGTCAATTTTTACACATGTGGCATGTGACACAAACTCCTCCTACATTTATGGATTTAGGGATTTAATTTTGTTATAGAATTGTTGCATATAGTCTGTAGATGCGCAATAAGCTTTCGGATTTTTTTATATTGGTCTTGGTGCAAACAAGAGGCCCCATGATGTCAATTTAAACAAAGACCAAAAGATGTGGATTAGACACATGTGGCATGTGACGCAAACT
>MJUU01000765.1:67720-89033 GCA_002080025.1 Modiolus philippinarum
TCAAAGACCACTTATTTTTTGGAATTCTACCTAGCAACCATACTTAAAATGTTTGTGTAGTTTAGGACGGACATTTTCATAAATTGGATTTCAAAAATATTTGATTCCAATTTTGGTAAATTTCCTGAAAGTGTCAAAGACCACTTATTTTTTGGAATTCTACCTAGCAACCATACTTGAAATGTTTGTGTAGTTTAGGACGGACATTTTCATCAACTGGATTTCAAAAATATTTATTCCAATTTTGGTTAATTTCCTGAAAGTCTCAAAGACCACTTATTTTTTGGAATTCTACTTAGCAACCATATATCCTAGAATTCTTTTAGTAACAATAATGACTATCAATAGGTAGATTTCAAAGATAATGAAAAAAATTATGCCAAGGGTGTATAACAACTGTTTTCTGTGTCAAACAGGGAGTGCGGGGATAGCTGTCGTTTCCGACAACATCTAGTTTTTACTTTTAATGATAACAGCAGGTATATTGACGATATCCTTCCTATTGATAATCACCAGTTTTTAGATTATGTACACATTATTTCCTGCAACAACTAAAATCAAATAAAGCTAACAATGATTCCAAATACTGCCCTTTTCTGGATCTAACTATCATTATTGACTCCGGTAAAATAAAAACAAAAATATATGATAACGGGATGATTTAATTTCACTATCACTAATTTCCCTTTTCTTGACGGCGACATTCCTCTAGCTCCATCCTACGGGGTGTATATTTCTAAACTGGTACGATTCGCACGAGTTTTTTCTACTCTCGACGAATTTAATCAACGTAACCTTACTGTCACAGCAAAACTTTTACAACAGGGTTACAGATTTCATAAGTTGTTGAACACATTTAAAATGTTTTATAATAGATGTAATAATTTGATATCTAAATATGACGTTGCTCGTAAACAGCATATTACTAAGGGTATTTCTAATCCTCGTTTTTACGGAAATGTTGTTAAAAGAAGCCAGAAATTGATTAAAAGTCCAGAAAAGCTGGGATGTAACTTACATTCTTTACATAAAAGGGAATATCGACAAGATATTCTGCTTGCATCCGTTAAATTAGCTTTGAGACCTAATGACCTGAAAATTTTGCACACACACTGGCCTCTCACCGATACTGCCACTGTCTACTGAAATTTATGATGATTCTTTACCAAACCCTTCGGGAAGTTTTGAGTTTGATTTTTCTTCCGTAGAGCGACAGTGTTCTACCAGCAGACTAGGCTCCTTGAGCTAGCCGACAGTTTAGCGGCGAACACCCCCTTGACCCATTCAAAATTACGTATTTTTTTTTCCTTTCAAGATACTGGTCATGGAGTTAGTAGTCTGTCTGTTTTTGGTTTTATTCGTATGTTTATTATACTATAGGGAAACGGGACAGAAAAAGGGGAGGTTTGGGTACCCATAAACCGGTTTAAACCTACCGCTGGCTTTTGATAACGCCAGTACCAAGTCCGGCTGTCCCGAGTTCCTATCGTTATCTACGTTTGTCTTTTGTCTTATTCGTGTTCTTCATGTGTAGTTCCATTGCCGAGTGTGGCATGTAATTATAATTTTCAGTTATTGTAGGTGTTTCCTATTATCCATTTTTTTACATTTAAGCTAAGAAGCTTATTCTGGAAACCACAATGAAAAATTAAATGCTCATTGTGACAGGCAATAAGTTTTGGTAATTTAAGAAATTGGATGATTATGAATTAATAATAACAGAATAATGAATTTGTTATATGATTGATAATGAAAACTCAAAAAAGATACATAGAGTGGAATTTACTTTAAGACCATTTCGAAAAATAAGACTATATATATTTCAAAAAAAAGTAATGGTGGATTACATGATACCCCGCCACGTTTCACAAAATTTGTAATTAAAAAGGGGCATAATTCCAGGACAATGTGTACCAATGAACCCAAAATTATACTTGGCCTGTGTTTTGTGGTAAACAATTTACATTCCAAGTTTGAAGACAGTATGTTATTTCATTCACAATTTATGAGAACGAAACCCTAAAATTTGCAAAATTTCAAAGTTTCAAGGAGCATAACTCCAGAACCCCTTGGACCTCTGAACCAAAAATCGAACGTGACCTGAGTCTTGTGGTAAACAAGTCACATATCAGGTTTGAAGACCTTGTGTTATTCCCTTCACAAGTTATCAGTCGGAAACCGTTAAATTCGCAAAATTTCAAAGTTTCAAGGAGCATAACTCCAGAACCCCTTAAACCTCTGAACCAAAAATCAAACTTGACCTGAGTGTTGTAGTAAACAAGTTACATACCAAGTTTGATGACCTTGTGTTATTCCCTTCACAAGTTATCAGTCGGAAACCGTAAAATTCGCAAAATTTCAAAGTTTCAAGGGGCTCCAGAACCCCTTGGACCTCTGAACCCAAAATCGAACTTGACCTGCGTTTTGTAGTTAACAACTTGCATACCAAGTTTGAAGATTTTGTGATATTTCGTTCACAAGTTATCAGTCGGAAACCTTAGGGGACGGACGGACAGACAGACGGACGGACGGACACACGACTGAGGGTATCACATAATACCACGCCACTTCGTGTGGCGGGGTATAAAAATTAAGCACTATCTCCCTTGTTGAAAGTTCTGCCTTAAGCTGATTTTGCGTTACTTTGTGGTCATATTTTTAACATTACCATTAGCAGAAACTTAATTGACGGTATTTGTTTCATACCCTTTGTTTTTGATCTTCTTAATCTGCACTGAAGAGATATAGGCACAATTTTTACCGCAATTTTATTGTTTTACCAATTATTTGTAAAGGTTGCATCCATACATTGCAATTTTTTTTTACGTCAATTCATGCAGCAATACATAATCTATCGGTATTATATCGTCTTTTGAAATCAATCTAAATTATCTCGAAAACATTTTAGAAAACAAATATATAATTTCTACATATCTAACAATAAACCTTTAATGACCTCAAATTAATCCAAAATCAGCATAGAAAACATTTAAATCTGGTGTGATTTTCTTTAGTTTTATAATTTTTTATCGATATTGACACTTTTCAAAAATGGTTTACGGACCAGGAGCGAAGTTCTGGGGCAACGGAGCCGTTGATACAATTTAACCAACATTCTTAAAGGGGACAATGAGTAATAACACAATTTGTACTGCTTACTCCATACTGAAAGGTAAAACTATGTAGTAAACACTCCATCCGTCATTGACCAATACTTTACAAGTAAAAATCTTTTCGACTAAAATGACGGACGTGTAAAAAAAATGGCTAAATCGGTAACAAGCACCAAAACAAACACGTTGAAAGGTTCCTTATACTTCAATGGAATAACAACACTGAAGGTTTTTCAACTGTGTTTGTTTTTATTTCATATAAGCTTCAGATACAATTTAAACGATTGATTTCAAACTTGTTATACTAATTCGTTGCCACTTTTCCGTTTTGGTATCTATTTCAGTTTTGTCATGCTCATCTCTCATATTGTAAATCTGAAGGTTTAAATCATGTGAAGGTTAGCGGAAAACTTGTGTTAATTCTTATAAATAAATGTAATTAACTTCTGATCGGAGATAGGTAATAATTTATATGTCTGTGTTATTTCTGGAATTTTATAATTATGAAAAAATGGTTACTGGTTAGGTTATTTCCTGAATAATTTCTTCTTAAGGAGGGCCACTCCTGATATTGTTGATATCAAAGACTTCTTGAAACCAATTTAAATTGATGAATTATAGACTAAATGAAATATAAAGGTCTATGTGCTTTCAACGGAGATACAAGCATTGGAAATTTGGTGGGAAATGGACTTCTCTGGATTTTTCCCTGAATTTAACAATAGGACCATTATATGACTAAAAGCTATGAAATTATCTAAAAAATTATGAAAACATGTCAGGTATCTTAATTTGACAAATAGAAGACATTCGTGAAATAATATGTGGGGCTCCGTGGGCAAAATTCTTCAAGCCATTTAAATGGGAAACACTAAAAGAGTTCCGAAACCTGACACTAATTCAAAAATGTGATGAGCGAGCCACCTTAAGGAAAATCAAACAGATATCATGACTTCCACGAGTAGTGGAGATAAAATGTCTCTATTTTGTAATGATGCTGACGCTGTAATAATATACACATACTGCCTGCAAATGAGGATCATGGTATTCTATATTGTGATATTCTTTTCTGAGTGTGGTAATTTTGTATACAACCCGAAATGAAATGCAGCATGTGTTTATTATACTGAACATCTTGACTATATTACTGCTTCAAGTAACGGCAATGGCGTCACTGTACAATTAGAGCTGGGAGTATACTCGACAGAGGTTTGGTATACTCAACAGAGGGTTGGTAACTTCGGTATTTTATTGTTTACATAGTAATTATTTTATTCTTTACGACTTGCAAATGATCATCTTTATGTTCATCTGATTTTGGTCTTTTTTTTTATCGAAAAGTCCTTTTAATTTATTTAATGAGGGTGAATCGAAAAGACAAAAAATAAATTTCATTAGGCCCCTCCATTCCTTTTTCAGTAAATTTCATACTGCTTTATATTTGCGGTCCGAAAATTTGGCGTTTTCAGTCTTAGATATATTCTCGGGAATGTTATATTCACGTTTATTTAAATTCAAGTTTAGAGTGAAATGAGTTAAGACAAAATGTTCAGTTTGCAAAAATTACAATTTGTACAAAATAAGATGATACAAATTTTAATTTGTACAAAATTAGTCCAAAAATGACTTATAAATTCCACAAGACCTAAAACATTTGCTGAACTTTGTTCCAAATGATGAAATTAAAGAAACTAATCAATTTTGATTTTTTTTATTACAGAGTACTTTTTGGGTATACTGTCAGATTTAAAAAAAAGGCTCGTTCCGTAAAGCTACATTTACAAAATAATATAGACAGATGACAAAAACATCGGAGTTAAAACGATAACCCAGATTCGTCAAAAATAAACAATGAAAGGATATGGAGTAAATGTACATGAGACAAAATCTCTACAAGTACATGATTAAACAAAGCAATGGAACAACGCTTTAATTTTTGTTCTTCATCTTGAAGTCACCACAAAGTCTTCATCAATGAGCTATGCTCATACCTTATAGCACGTTCAAGACGGCCCCCAGCACCGGTTTCAGCGGAATTCATTTCTAAATGTCAAACAAAGCTACATCCTTGTACAATGTATCTTGTCCTCAGTTCATGGATGCCGGGTTATCAACAAACATAAAAATAACTGGCAAAGTTTTCTTACAACTGCTGTCATCCGTTGCCTGACAAAAGGACTAATAGAAGGCAAAAACACATTTAAACAACTACGGGGCACTCATCTGCAAGAAATCTGCATATTAAAACAATGACATGTGGGCACTTTAAATAGAATGGTCAGAATAAGACTTGGCAACTCCAAGATGAAGAACAACAATAAAAGAATTGCTCCTTTGCTTTGATATGCCATGTATTTGTAGAGACTGTCTCACGTACATTTACTCCATGTCCTTTCATTATTTATTGGAATTTACACCAAAAAAAATTTTGCAAAATTTGCAAGAATGATAGTGTATCCATATGAGATATTCTCTCAAAAACAGGTAGGGTAGGCATATCGGTTTAAACAAGTGATATTATTCATTGAAAAGGAATGTAATAAAATGTTCATCAAGGACAGCTTATAATAATTTATATGTCTGTGTAATTAATGGCATAAAAAATGAATACCAAAAAACATAAAACGTCAAAGATCTAACTTGTAAAAGATGTGTGGGAGTTCTTTGGAATATTTATGTCTTCAACACTGTATTGAATAAACGATATTTATGTTGTCCAATTAAAGCATTGGATCTGGAAAAGATAAAGCAAAAACTGTCAGTTGCAATTTAAAAGCATTACACATGTACATACTGAGGCATTCCTGCAGGTTTGGTACAAAAGTTTACAAAGCGGTTTAGGAAAAGATGCAGTGAATTGAGAATTGTAGCGTGTGATTGTAGTTTGCGGTCATTTCGGGTGTTTACTGCTACCCTTTGTATGTAATATTAGGAAGAGATTCGAAAAATTAAGGCATAATGTTCCCTGGTTAATTGTGACATGTGATTGTAATGTTCGGCCAGAAACAACATATGAAAATTTGAAAAACTCTGTATAAAAAAAGCAAAATGCATTTTTCGACACGTATTGTATTTCCATCTTCAATGTAAGTCTGGAAGGGGTAAGGGGTAAGGGGTATTTTTACGCAACCATCTATCATCTAAATTGATTTTAGTTTTCACATAGAAAGTATCGGTTCAATATGCCTTTTTAAGAGATCACTTTTAGGACCCTTCAAACCTCTCTTCTTTTTACCAAGTACGTGAAAATCTGGTATAATTTCTGTAGGAGATCCCGACCAGTATTACTTATATTATGAGTAAAATAATCACCTTTATTCTATAATATATAAATACTATGGTAAAGTTTCATTGACATTAAAATGAATAAAAAAGGATATTCACTCGATAGAAAGGATATTCACTCCATGAAAAGGATATTCACCGCGGGAAACGTCACGTGCGACATATTTTTAGAAAAAGGGAAATCCCGTATTTATATCGTCCAATCACATTGCTATGTAACATTGTCGCGTGACAACGTCATCGGCATCACTAAAAACAGAATTGCTTCATCTGAAGATCAGCGAAAATGGTGCAAATATGCAAAGAGGAAGACACTTAAAATACGAAACAAGTCAGCGTAATACTGGTAAAGGCGTTCACACAATATTTTGGGAAAAAATCTCCCGACGGATGTCGACAACACATAGCGCAGAATCGTCGCACATTACACATATGCAAGGAGTGAAAAGGAAGAACACAAGCATTCATTTAAAAGACAGAAATCATCGATTATTTAGGATAAAAAAATTTATTCTTTAAATAAAGTCTTTAAAGAACGTTCGCTTGTTACATTAAAATGTCAATTCCCTCCCTTCTTCACAATCTTCCACCAATGACGAACAATGGAAAAAAGCCGCAAACTCAGTGTTAGCTAGAATCTGTAAATTTCTGACAGTAAAGATAATAATAATGTTCTATTTATTATTTTACTTATCCTAATAATATTTTTTGAAAAGTATATATTTCATTTATTTTATGCAAATGTTCAAAGCCTCTTTAATCGTTAATTCGACACCCATAGAAAATTTCTAGGTGTATAGTATAATACATAATAAAAAGAATTATTATGTATTTATCGGATATTAGAATAAAACAGTTACTGTCTTTAGTTTCGGTAAATGTGCAGTGTTATTGACTTTTGGGAAAACAGATATTCACCTCGCCATGCGGCTCGATGAATATCTGTTTCCCCAAAAGTCAATACCACTGCACATTTACCTCAACAAAAGACAGTAACTGTATAGTATTCATTTATCATCTTTTAGAGTGAAAATCCTTTTAAATTTAGTTCCTGAATTTGATGTTTTTTTTTTAAATTATCTTCTAGTGATATTTTTTTTACAAATTTTGTTTTGAAGAGCAAAATTATGATTAGCTTTGATCTCCACATAAAAAGCTTAAAAGGCTCTCTTAAAAATCCTCAAATATAGGCGTGCAAATATATATGATATGTAGGCTCTGTGTTCTTTGTCATTTATTTTTATTTCATCTGAATAATGAAATGTATCTACTTGGAACAGTTGAATTTCATATACTCGCCCCGTAGGAAGCTGAACAATGGGAGATGAGGGGATGAGCTTTAGAACGGAGGGTAAGCTCTAAGGTAGAGAGATCAGGTAAATTAAAACATTGCAGACGAATATGGAATATCTTGCAAAAAAATAGTTTACATGTATGAAAAGGCTATGTGTGAATGTATACCTGACTTAAAAGTGCCTAAATAATAATATATATGTTCTTTGTAAACTTATTTTGTGAAATATCACCACAAATCATGAAAGTTTATTTGAACGGAAAACTGGAGGGTTGCGAGCTTCGTTCAAAAGTTAGTGAGGCAAAAGAACGGAGGGCAGCGAGCTAAATGTTAACGTATAACCTACAGACGAAAATGATATTGTTCACTGAGAATTCTTCCGGTATGCAGTCACTTCTCAGCTATGATATACCAAAAGTAAAAGCAGTTTATTAGTTAAATACATTTTCTCTTTGACAGAAACATTTTTTAGAAATAAAGACTCGGAGAAATATCTACAAACGACTTTATTGTAAATTTAGTACAGTATGACTGGGTACTAGTATTTCTAAAATGTGGTGGACCATTTGGTTTTGGTAAAATATTTCGTTACTTTGAAAATAAAAAAAAAAATGTTGAAGTATTGTACATTGTTATTATAAATTAAGGGAGGGGTCATCTTGAACACTTATGGCACTGTCATACTATAACGCACACTGACAGCGCCAATATGTGCCGACGTGTGAGCATATTTTCGTACACGCTGATGTGCGTTGTATTAGTTAGGATACGTTCTTTACATGTATATGTTATCGAGCTATTGACAGCTACTTATGTATCGTGAAATATCATCTCGTGAGCCAGAATATGACGCACAGAAACAAGTAACGTTAGCGAACGAGCTCTAAGGAACATATTCTGGCGAGCGGGATGATATTTTATAATATTTCAGCTGTCAAAAGCCCGATAATTTGTTTATCATTCTTTAATATGTCTTTTAAGATTTGTAGTTATTGAATACATCGGCAAACGAATACCGAAGCAAGAACGAGGAAAGGGGAAATACTAAAATCATAAATTCAAAATTCACGGCAATTCACAGCAACACGAATTGAGACAGTATGACATAGACATAACAAACAAACAAAAATGGACAAAAACGCCACAAAACTAAAGCACTAGCAGTGTGAACCCCTATAAAAACTAAGGTATCATCAGGTGCTCCGGAAGGGTAAGCATGATCTGCTCCACGCATGGCACCCGTCACACAGCCAGATAAAATTATGGTGTTGAAAGATCTGTTTGGTGACTGATTGGTTAATATCATTTTATCTGCACTGAAGAGGCATTAGTTGTCGAAATGCGCATATGTAGAAAGTAAATTTACCGTAACTTAGTCGGTATTTAGTTATTTCTAACCCTTACACACACTAATTAAAATCAATGGCACGTGTTACTTCTCTAACCCTCAAACAGTACCAAGGTAAAAGTTTGAAAAGCTTCTGTGTATATAATTATTTAGTATTCGGACAATAACAAGGACAAATCGGTATCAAAAACATTACCAACATAGACAAAACTAAAAAAATGACAAGGCGATAAACAAGACAACAGAAAAAAACTAAAGCACTGAGAGTGTGAACTCCCACTGAAAACCGATAGTATCATCAGGTGTTCCGGAAAGGTAAGCATGATCTGCTCCACGCGTGGCACCCGTCACACTGCCAGTGAAAAGTCACAGTCGGTGTTAGTCAGTCTGGTAACAAACTCTGGATCTACCCAAAGATACCTGTTCTCATTTGTGAAACAGAAACATTGTAAGGGTTTGTCAAATCGTGATGACGACCGTAAAACTTCTGTAGGGACAATTGCAACAGCTTGATGTATAAGTTTTTTAGACAGTAATTTCGCTCTGTTGACAAAATCGCTGTACAAACTACAGGCACGGCAATAGCGAATGAGTTGTGAAATGTACACGCAATATGAGGTTCAAATACTCTTAAATTGTAACGGGAAATTCGACATATCGTTCTCGCCTTTTCAGTAATTTTCAGCTTCATAAAACATGTTTTGTATTTTTAAATCATTTTATCGGCGAGGGTTTTGTAACCGGGCGAATATTTTGACCGAAGTACTAAAATTATGTCTATTTTGAATGTTGTTACGGTATTCTGTGGTTCCTTGAAGCTTTTTGACGCCATAACATGAAAATATGGAAGTTCTGCAAGATATATCAGCGACCCAGTTTCTTTAGTTTTTCTGGAATCTTGTTTATTTATTTGAGTAATTATGACACTGGTTTGAATACCTAATCGGAAAGAGCAAATGTAATAAATGTTTATTTCCATTCGTTTGATTTCGTATAAAAACTTGAAAAAAAAGTTAGAGACTTTGAAACGTAGGGAGATATATCCAGGTCAACATCCGGGTCAACCGGATATAGCTTTTGCAGAAGTACTCTGTACAGTCTGATACAACCATAAGGAAGGATGAGAAGGAACAAGGGAAGTGATGATTACAAAAATCGAAGTCCAAAGACATGGCAAAAACGGCAGAAGAGAAAAACAAAGACAAAACAAGGACGTGAGACAGCCACAATGCACGGAAATAAAAAGGACGACATTAAGAACTAAGGCACTCATAGTGTGAACTCCCATGAAATCGGGAGTGACACCAGGTGCTCCGGAAGGGTAAGCATGTCCTGCTTCACTAGCGACACCCGTCACACTATCACAATGAGGTATATATTGTTTTGAAATTTCTGGCTTGAGGCTGATTGGAATTACCATTTTCTAACCCTTAGATAAAACCAATAAAAATCTATGGTACGTGTTACTTCTCTAACCCTCAAACAGTACCAAGGTAAAAATTTGAAAAAAGAGTTTATAAAGAAAAAGAAATGGCGATGGAAATAATGACAAAATACTGTGATTTGTAAATTTCTGAGTCATGTGCACGTGTTATGAAACGGATTATTAATATCAATTCAAGATTTCATAGCAAGTATAATGGCCCTCGAGGTGTAGGAAGTGTGACAGGACAGCCTACTGGTAAAAGATTTAAATAACCAGTAAATCTACTTGGCTAACGGATCGATTCTTTAGCTCACTCTATAAGTGACTGGCTTGCGGAGTACTAGAGGTCCCGGGTTCGATCCCCGGAGGTGACAGTTGCCATTTTGTAAGGAGATTCATGCTCTCTGATGATAACGACCAATTTACAGGCCATAATAAGACCATTTTGTGAAAACGGACGTGCGTTCTAGATCTACAGATGTGCATTTCGACAACTTAAGTTTCAAATCAAATCCAAATATTTGAAGTCCATATACTAAGTATACCAAAATACGTGTTGAAGCTACGAGAGTACAAATAACCGAATGAATCTAAATTAAAGACCAAAAATCTGGTAAGGACATAATAATGGGAGATGTTCCGGCTTAGTTTTTGTTCAATATGTTTATTGCAAATAAAAAAATAATCCGGTTTCGGGCCAGCACCGGAAAAACTGTTTACTGAGTTGGTAAGTACCCTCGGAGACAAACAAACCATGCCCAGGAATCTAAGGGATAAACTACTCATGCCAACCCGTAGATCAATAACTGACCAATGGGTTATTTATGTTTCCATGCCAACTTATTAATTAATCGTGGCAGGTTATAATTGACCAGAAAATTTGCCCAAGGAATACCTTTGATTTGATTCATAGAGGGTTCTTCCGTAAAAGTTTTGTGACATCGGGATTCGCGATGTGTACCTCTAAAAATAGTCGTGATTTCACATATTTCAATACGTGAAAGCCATACTTAATGGGTACGTTTATTTACAAATTTAGAATGGGGATTTCTTGAAATGGAGGCCTCACAGCACCCTCTTAATTCAGTAGTTAATGGCATGCAATCGTCATTTATATTGCTCATTAATTTTCATTTAGCATAGCGTGCTCGCGATCCTCCGTTCAATACATTTGCTACCCTCCGTTCAATACATGAAATGCTGGCTCACTACCAATTGAACGGAGCTCGCAACCCTAAAAAAAAATGGTCCAAAAAAGAAAATTGTAATTAGTATTCATTTGAAGTAACTCTTTGAAAAGCTCGCTATCCAATGTTTACTTCTTTCTATAGGGATATAAAACATATAAAATAATTTGTTAAGATATTTGTATTCAAATTGTCATATGGAAAAGGTCATTTCGTCTGCACGCTAAATTTCTTACCTGAGCTTTCTACCCTCCGTTCAAAAGCTCATCCCCTCCACTCCCATTGTTCAGATTCCTACGGGGTGATATTGATATGTTGGATTTTGAGACAGAATTATATTTCTACTCATATGATGCGTTTGTAGGGGGTGTGTTTCTATTTTGTTCGTCTGCTTTTTGTTGTTTGTTTGTTAAATGGGTTCGCTAAAGTGAGACATTTAAATTTCTCGTTTTGTTTAAAATATTGTAAATAAAACATTAGAAACGGGTACAAATAAATAGTTGACAAGGTTGAATTATACATTTGTTCTCTGCAGATTGGAACACACAACTGGAGTCTCTTCTATGTAGATTTTGGAATAAAATGTAAAGATTGATAAAAAACAGAAGTTCACATCACCAAGGTCAGCTAACACCTGAAAAATACTTTATTAACTTTTTTTCATTTTTCCACAGAAATAGCATTCATAAATTCACTCTACAACTTAATGATTAGCTGTATTGAATTAATCCGATAATACATTACTTAGCACTATCTCTTATGAGCAAAACATGACGTCAATACAAAGTCATATATAGATATAACATAAGATATAACGACTTTGTTTTGTAAACAAGGATTATGGAATCTAATATAATCTTTTCCAAAGAGTTGCAATTAATGTTTTAAAAAGCAAATAGACCCTTCTGGATTAAAAGTGCTTTTAAATTGTATCTAAATTAAATGCTTCCAATGTGTAATAATTGAAATCTCCTCTTCAAGTTTTATGTATTTTTTCGAGTCAAAGGAGAAATTAACTTGAGTTGTACCATCATTAAAAAGAACATTAAAACACTCCTCATCTAAAAAGAAAATTAATATAATTTCATACATAAGCAATAAGGGAATATGGAGTAAATGCACGTAAGACAAAGTCTCAACAAATACATGGTAAAACAAATTAATGGAACACCGTTTTCATTGTTAAAAACGGCCCTATCCTCGGTTTGACCAAAATTCATTTCTTATTCTCAAGCGTCTTGATTAACCATGAATGTGGGGTAATCAACAAACATAATATTAACAGGCAAAGAGTTCTTATAATTGCTCTCATCTGATGCCCGACGAAAGACAATGACAATAATTACACAACCACCGGCCACTCATCCAGTCAACAGTAAAAATGTGGGCACAATAATCAGGTAGTCAGAATAACAATTTGATATTACAAAAAAATTTAAATCCCAAACCTTTGATGTCTCCAATATTTTTTTGTGTAATTTTCTAGCATAATATGCAGGCTATCAGCGAAACCAGCTTTCAGCCACATTCTATAACAGACACTTCTGTCACGCCTTTTTGTGTTATAGATGGTGCTAAGGAGGAAAGGTAGACATTGTTCCAATGGTTGAATTTTGCTGTAGTTATTGTTCCAAATATTTGACTCTCATTGTAACACATTTATATTGTAACGATATCTTTATTTTATAAGGGATTAATAAATGCAAATTGATAAATCAAGACCAAGGATTACTTACTTATTGAAAAATTTCATGTTCTTTGAATTTCTGCTTTTCCCATAAATTTTAGTCAGTCCGAATCTGTTTTTCGTTCCAAGTTTGCTATAGCTTGACATTCATCGAATGGCTTCTTCAAAATAAAGATAAAAACTAGCCCAATTTTAGCTCCGTTAAATAGAACATGTTTTGTCACATCACAGCCCTTGCTTTGGCGATTTTCTTTGTCTGATCTATCCAAAAGACCTTGCAATTAAGGATACTACAAACACTTCCACATCGGCCTCATTCCTTGACTTTCATTCTGAAATTGACACCAGAGATAGACTTCAAACTAAGTTGTATGACAAAGGCGATGACTTCCCTTTTCCAATGATGAACTGTCCTTTTCTCAACAGCGCCGGCATATGCAGATTACATCTCCAAGCTCATTCACTACTCAAAGGCCTGCGGTCGACACAGTGACTTTCTCCGTAGAGCCCGGTTACTCACAAATAGGCTACTTGCACAAGGGTATGTTACCCATAACTTAAAGTCATCACTCTAGAAGTTTTACGGTCGACACCACCATCTTGTGGACTGCTATGGGATTTCTGTTTCTTAGTTGACAACAGATGTTTCCCTTTAAAATTTTTATTGTTGTTTTCCTATGCTGGATTTGACATGTTTAACACGGCTGGTGTCTTACAAGAAACAGATGATGCCTACTCCACCGGTACACTTTATCTCACCTATGGTTTTTATTGGGTCCATGTTTTTCATCTTTGTATTTGCGTGTGTCTTCATTTTTCTTTTCTGTGCCGTACTCATGTTGTGTCTTTGTTTCTTTGTTTTCTGATGTTGACATTGACCTTAGATTATTCGTTTTAGATTGACCGTTCGGCTCTAACTTACTTACCATATTGGGAGTTAATTTCAACAGATTTTTACGTTCAAAGTCTAGCTTCCGGAAAACATATGTCAAAAGATCATATTTGCCATAATTTCAACCACAAAGTTTTCACATATTTAGCATATCTTTTCCCGTTGTCAAGCTATAATGAGTCAAAGGGACCTAAATTGCAATTTTTCAAAATACCTAAAATCTTTATTTTTCATCGGATTTCGACGGGATTTTTTTTTGTCTTTGGACTCCTCTTGTTGTTAGCTTTCGATGGTATTCCAACAGATTTAGCATATATCTTACTGTTTTCAAGCCATTAGGGGTCAAACAGGCCAAAATTGCAAATTTCCAAAATATGAAAAATCTCTACTTTTAGTCGGATTAAAATTGATTTTTCATTTGGATTCCTCTAGCTTATTTTAAGCATTTGCAAGTTTGTCAACAAATTTGGCCGCTTCCAAGCTGTAAGGAGTCAAAGGTGCCAATATTAATTTTTTTTTTCAAAATATGTGAAGTCATTATTTGCAATCGGACTTCGGATTCCTCTTGTTTTAAACTTTCAGTAGTATATCAACAGATTTGACTTTCTCTTAACGTTCCCGTGCTTGAGCTATAGATATTATTTACCTAGCATGTGTCCACCTAATTTATGTGTCAAGCTCCGTGTTGTGTTCATCTTATAACTGTGTCAAGCTCTTTACTGTCTCAACATTCACTTGTACAAAATTCAGTGGATAACATGCTGCGGTCGTATAATGATGTGCTCGGTATAGCCCTTTATTACAGCTTAACTGACATCTATGCAAGATTTTGAGGAAGAATTGTATTTCTGTTTTGACATGATATGCGTAATCCCTTTGTAAATAGGAAACATTTGATAAAGAATTCTTTTTTTTGCTAATTTGTTTATAAAACATTTTATATATAACATTTTGATCTCGTTATATTCAATACGTGGTAAAATACTAAAGCCTCTTCTGTGCAGATTAAAATTATCTTTTGTCTCTGCAGTTTAAAAACATTTTGGGGATTTTTTAAGGTTGGCAGAAAACAGAATTTCAAAACGTAAAGGTCAGCTAAAATCTGACAAAGGCTCTATTACCCTTTTTTATTTCTTCCCACAGAAATAGTATGGCAAGTTGACTACAATACCTAATAATGAGCTGTATTGAATTAAGCTGATAAAAGATTAATAACAGAATAGAGAAGTTATTGTAAATTTAGTTTCTGCATATGGATATGATTAATTAATACTGTCTCTTATGGGCAAAACATGACATCAATGTATAGCTATACATAGATACAATGTATAATATTAGGTATAACGACATTATTTGTAAACAAGGATTAGTGAATCTAATATCATCTTTTCCACATCTTTAAAAAAGCAAATAGACCCTTATGGATTAAAAACGTGCGTCTTAATCCGCAGGTTATTTTGAAATTAAATTAGCTTCCAATATGTAATAAATGAAAAATTACCCTCATTGGTTAAATTTCGCGTCCAAAGAGACATACCTGATAACCTTTGATTATCGTGTCTCGTTGTATAGCGGTACAATTAGTAAAACTGCATCTAAAATATAAAAGGGAATTGGTGTGGAGTCGAAAATCTTTGTTTCTTATTATGCATTTTCCCATAAGTTTTAGTCTGTCAGAACCAGTAACGTCCAAAAATTTATATTGTGAAGTCAAAATTTTCGGAAAAATTCACCATTTTGAAACTCGTCTTTAGATTCCTATAGGCTGAAGAATAATACATGCAAAATCACTAGTTTTGTGTCCTTGTCATGTAGTTAAAGGGAAATAATGTTTAACACCGTGAATTTAAGTATTTCCATATTAAAAAAAAAAGAAAACACAATAGGTAAAGCATACATTCAAATGACAGAATAATTTCTTGCTGCCTTAAAATGTTATGCAAAGTAAGTGAGAACCGAGTCGTCAATAAAAAAAAAGACAAAGACATAACATGAGTAGGGCACAGAAAAGATGAAGACAAACACATGCAAAGATGAACAACACGGACCAAGTAAAAAATCATGAGTGAGATCAGGTAAAGATCTCCTGCTACTCATAAGACACCCAATTGTGTTGAACATGTCAAATCCGAAATCGGGAAACAACAATCTTAAGCTTTTAAATGGAAATATCTGTTGGCCAACAAAATCGCGATGTGAATCGTAAAACTTCTAGCGTGATGGCTTCAGGTTATGGGTAGCATACCCTTGTTTAAGTAGACTGTTTGTGAGCAATCGGGGTCAATCAAGAAAGTCAATGTATTGACCACAAGCCCTTGAGTAGAAAATGAGTTGGGAGATGTAAACTCCATATGCCGGCGCTGTTGGGATGTTGCTAAAAAGAAAAGGGAAATTGACTATTTGAACAGTAAAGTCATCGCGTTTGTCATACAGCTTAGTTTGAAGTTTACCTCTGTTGTCAGCGGCCGGGAAACATAGATTAAAACATAACCAAAGGAAAAATGCATTAAACATCTTCTGTACTGAAACTGCTACAACAAGAATTAAATTTGAATATAAAAGTCATTGAATGTTACTGTTCAAAGTTTTTGATTTGTATGGTTATACATCATCAAAGATGGCCACCAGCGGAGAATATAGTGAAGCATAGAGCTTGCTCTCTTGAGGGCCTCTTTTGTGATTTCGGGGATGTTTTCTTTAATTTTTTTTGTTTTTACTCTTTGTTTGTTTGTCTGTTTTTTTTTGTTTTTTTGTTTTTTTGCTTTTTTATCGAATGATTGGCAGTATACTGCAGCTTGGTGGTCATTTTGAAATAAGTCTGGCTCCACACAAGATACGCTTGTTAAATACACTTTTTTATATTTGTTTATTTTCCTATCAAGATTGAGTCTTTGTGCTCTGCTATCAGATAACATCTGTCAAGAGATGACAATGCATAAAGATAAAATGCATGGATTAATATTATATTGATATAAGTTATATATTACTATTTGTAACGACAACGAATGACGTCAAAGAAATGTTATAAATAGATTACTTAAATTGAAAAATAGAATTATTGGAAAATTTGCATCATTTGAGACAAAAATATACTTTTAATTTGTTTATTCAATGGTAATTGATTCTTAAAACAAGAGTAACAGATACGCGAGTGATTTGACTGGCCAATTGCTAATGCAACTACCTTATGCACGGCTACATTATACATAATTTGAGAGCATTTTAGTTTTATCGCGCCATAAAAGCAGTTTGACCAAACGTTTCTTTTGAAATGTCCGCACCAGGTCAGACTATTGCGATGGTTTGCATGTGCTTTATCTATTTACCTCTTTACCAATTCTCCTCTTTAATTTTGTTATCACCCCCCATTGAATACAGTTTCTGATATGTCTGTCGTAAAAGTGAAATAAGGTACAGTTTTATTCAAATGCGGGTCAAGGGTCAATCTGTTTAATGATTGAAATATCAGTCACTGATAATATTTTTTTATTTATTTTCCTTTTCTCATTGATAGCAAAAAAAAACTTTCATCAATTAATAAGATAAATATATTACCACAAATTGTTAGAAATAACGCCAAACCAACGTATAATTTCAGCTAATGCGGATAAATGAGGGGCGAACAGAGTTGAGGGAGCCGGGGGATTTCGGCAGGAGAAAGGAGAAAGGGGAGAATAAGGGAAAAGGGAGAAAAGAAAATGAAAGGGAGACCAAGAGAGAGGGGAGAGAGAAAGAAGGAAGAGTATGGGATAAAGGCGCAAGGGGCGAGAGAAAGGAGACATACATCCCTCATAAATAGAAAATGTTGCAAAAAGATTATTGAATACTACCTTCATCTGTATTGATATATCTTTTCCTGAAATAGCTGTACAAAAAGTCATGTACTTCGATCTTTTTGTTTGAGAACTTGACAAATAATTTTTTAAATTTTATAAGTATAAAATTTAGGTTACCTGACGTAAAAATGCATCTTGGACACAAACAGATTCAATATGTTCTATTTATTTTCAGAACAAGAGAAAATAATTTGCACCTGTCGGTTCGTCAAAACACCATGCTTGTGCGTCTGTACGCCCATTTTCGTTTTCGTGTAAGGTCCATTTCGCAGTAAGTGTATAAGATATACATCAATGACAGTTGGTCAGTGGAAAGATCTTGGATAATACGACAGGATCAACTAGACAGTCTGACACATTTAACATATATACGAAAACTTGACCTGAGATCGAACGGATTCATATCTTAGAAACTACAAGTATAAGTAATTCCTCAATAAAAGTTGATCAGTAGGATCAGTAGGATCAGTAGGAATATCTGGGGTTGTACTTAAGGATGTAGTAAGGTGAGGTTTTTGAAAGTCCTAAATGTCATTCGGATTTCTCGGATTTTACCCATTATTACTATGTAATATATTTTGCCCCATTACACCCAATTTTCTAGTTATCAAAGGCTTCAGTAGATCATTTAAAGTCAGTAAGCAAGATTTCATTAGATTGTAGATTTTCCTTCCATGTGAAAGAAATCAGTAATATTCCCATGTTATACTAAGGTTAAAGTCCAAGAGAGCTTTTCCCGCCAATTTTTAAGATGTGAAATATCTTGAAAACAAGGTCCATAATCTATCAATATTTTTAGCTGATTTTATTCCTTTAACAATGCTCTTTCAATTTATGGTATCAATTTAAAATCGTAGATTTATTTAATTTCACCTTACTACATCCTTAAATGGTAGCCATACAATATGTCC
Source organism: Modiolus philippinarum (assembly GCA_002080025.1). Lineage (NCBI taxonomy): Eukaryota > Metazoa > Mollusca > Bivalvia > Mytilida > Modiolidae > Modiolus > Modiolus philippinarum. The sequence continues at coordinate 86,700 of MJUU01000765.1, forward strand.
GAATTCTTCAAGTTTTAAGCGTAATTGCCTTTTGTTAAGTTTTTAGTTTCAGTCCCTTTCTGAGAAACAGTAAGGTATACAGCAATGTACCTTGACGAACCTTTTTGTCTGGTCGACTTTGGTTTAATCTAAAATAGGTCTATGTTGATATTTTGTCCCACAGTCATATTTTCTAGTCTTTGATGGAAGTACTGACCGCTGGTATCATGAGCAACTGCATTGCTTGGGGTAGTATAATTTTGAAATGTAGCCTTGGCCACTAATCTTGATATATCATATCATCAAGCATTCTTAGTCTTGAGAAAACAATAAACCCTTTCACGATAACTGCAGTCCTGCGATTTTGAGTGGAAAATAAAAACAGTTCCCGCAAAAATGACGTCGTAGGACAATTAATCAAGACGTCACGTATACTATGACGTTGTATTTTACCCACTCAAAGGCATATGGGCGCACGTGCAAAATTCAGGACCGCAGTTATCGTGACAGGGTCTATTAATTAAGAAAAAGATTATTTTAATCGGGCTCTATGCTAATTAGAACATAGTAAGACCTTATATTTGTCGATATTTTATACCGAGAGATATCGAGGTATAAAATGAGTACAAATATAAGGTCTTACCATGTTCTAATTAGCATAGAGCCCAATTGCAATAATCTATTTCGATTCTAATATGGGTTAGAAATGTTCTGAAATTTTGAAGCGGTATTAGGAGGATGTTTTCAAATGCCATTTTGGTCGTAGAAATTAAGCGAAAAAGACCATGAAACAACATCTCAAGCATATAAAAGTTGTAAAAAATTACTTTTATCCATTTTTTGTTCAACATTAAGCATTATTTACGGATAAAATTAATAAAAAATGTGTTATTCCCGTTTGAACTCTTTACGGTTGAGATTATGACGGCCGGTATTCGTATTGTGACGTCACCGAGGGCTCTATGCTTATTAGATCCCTGTAGTGTTCTCAAAGCGTTTGAAGGACGCCCTATTAGAATATGTTTTTTATTCAATAATTTTTGAAGCAGGAATGGCGCTTATATTTGAAGATTGAAGTGTTGTGTACATAAACCTAAGAAATATAACACATCATGCTGTTCCTTTTCTAAACATAGTAAAATCGTCATTTTGGGGGTCAACTGTGTCAAAATAAAAGCCAAGTTAAAATTTTATTATCTGATTTTGGGACTACATTTGACATTGGCACACTTTTCGTATTTATTATTTTATTATGTTAATTACGCTATGTATCATATATTTAAGCACAGAAAAGAAAATGAATTACACATAGGTTGATTTTCAGCAATTTTAATACTATCATTACCTTCCTGCTAACTCACAGATTTAATCTTTAGAAGATAAAAAACTACAAATTGGTATTTCACTGTCTTCTTGACTTTCTTGCGTCAAATTCTGCATTAACCACTATTTATTGCTATATATATGACCACAACTAATGTTTAGGCCATTTCATAGGTGGAAATCTGCTTCAGATACACATTCTCAAATAGTGGGGAAGGTGGCATTAATCATGGAAAAGGATTTATTTTGATTAAAGTTTTTTTTTTGTTTTTTTTTACAACTCTAGGTGTTTGTGCGATATCAATTTAAAGTGCTGAAATCACTTAATCTATGACTTTTTAAGTTGCAAATGTTGAAAAAGGATGTTTTTATTATACAATTTGGAAACTCAAAAACATGATTCAGTTCAGCAACTACACTTATATATTTTTTTCATCACAATTAGGTTTCAAACCACCAATCCAGCCAATCAGAGCTTAAAACATGTATAAAATAGTTCTATAAAAATTTTTAGTATGAATTTGAATTTTTGTACCTTTAAAAATATATATCGGAATGAAATAAATGATACACTTTTTCAAGATTGAAATACCAGTATTGTAAATTGATTAGAGGATGATCCTTTGAAAACTTATCATAAGGATTTTCTGGTATACTATGAATGCGAAATTTGTTGGCTGCGGTCAAGAATTTATATATATAAGACGTTTCCAACCTTCGGACTACTCTTGGAAGGCTTTAAAGGTACGCAAAAATTTTGGTAAGGTGTAGACGAAATGTGTTCCTTTGGGAAATATATATCAGAAATATGCATGATACTTTAATTTCAATTTTTCATGCCAAAATCAAGTTGTTGAACCTAGTTAACATCGCCAAATTCTGTCAACAGTGGTACACTATTTGATTTGATCGAATCTTTCTTTCTAAACCCTTGGTTTACCGGCAGTTTGCAATAATTAAATGACTGAAATTATTTCTGAATTTAAATTTAAAGGGGTTCCATGTTTTTTAAGGCTTGCATTTTTATTAGCT